>RJWH01007361.1:0-17611 GCA_004363575.1 Solenodon paradoxus | reverse complement strand
GTTATCAGTTGGATTTATGACACATTTTGAATGAGGAGGAAATTCTGCTTTCAAGGCCCCTGAGCTTGCCTGTGCAGTCTGTGCAGGGACCACCTGCTTAATCATAAGAGGGGCTCCGCTGCTTGTCTGCAGGGGGTTAACCTTTCTTTCTGGGTTCCTTCCACTCCCTTTTTGGTATCTATAGCAATATTTTTCCTCTAATGTTTTATTGTTTAAATCACTATTGTCTTCCTTTATGTATTGAGTTACTTTATCATTTAACAAATTACCGTTTATTAAAAATTCCTACATTTACTCTTGTCCAATTTTCATTGATCTGTCTAGCCTGCCACGATGCAAGACTGTCACAAATACTGTGATTTATAATGTAACTGCTTTAATCTTTTTTATTGCAATTGTTATCATTTCTTTATTCAATAAACATTTAGAGCCATAGAGTTAATTTTTTAAACCGTAGACTATAGAGTGAAATTCTGTTAAATTCATTACCATTATCCTGGTTCTGCACATTTTATTTTTGTTATATAGGCATTTCTCTCCCTCTCTCTCAATGGATTCTCCTTCAAGATACTTTCTTACTGGTTGTTGATGGCATATGTGGCGGGGAATCTATCTTTGTCTGAAACCAGCCAACTGATTGAGATCTTAATAATTCTCATATTTGTTTCAGTTGACTTGCTTGGGTTTTCTAGGTAAAAATCATTATCTGCAAATAATAATAATAATAATCTAGTTAGTCTTTTCAGAGATTATACCTTCTTTTCTTTTTCTTGTGCAGATGTGTTGATTAGAATTTTCTGAAAAACAGTGAATACTAACAG
Organism: Solenodon paradoxus; assembly: GCA_004363575.1. Classification (NCBI taxonomy): domain Eukaryota; kingdom Metazoa; phylum Chordata; class Mammalia; order Eulipotyphla; family Solenodontidae; genus Solenodon; species Solenodon paradoxus. The sequence goes on along the minus strand of RJWH01007361.1, from coordinate 16,790 downwards.
TGATAGAGAGGAAATGATGACAACATACATGGGCATGTATGTATGTATGTATGTATACATACATACATTTGGATATAATGCTTCATAACAGTTAAATATTTTTAAAGTGCATAACATACATTTAAACATACATAATAGCTTCATTGAGATATAATTTACAATGCATAAAATTCATCCTTTAAAATATGTAAGTCGGTGTACCCTGGTGGAGCAGCGGTTAGGTCACTTGCCTCTAAGGAGCAAGCCACATACCCCTGAGTTCGAGTCCTGGGCTTATGGGGAAGCAACCAGTGTTTTTACCTCCTTTTCCTGCCAGCCTGCCTGCCTGCTCAACCTTCATCCCTGCCTGTACCTTTCCTTTAAAAAAAAAAAGGAAAAAGTATCAGCGTTTTTAGTATAGTCAGAGTTGTGCAAACATGTCACTATCCAGTTTTAGAATATTTTCGTCACCCCAAATAGAAACCTTGAACCTATTAGCAATCAGTCCCCCTTACCGTCTTTCCCCCATCTGCTAGCTAACACTAATTCACTTTCTTTATAAATAGATTTGCCTTTACTGGATGTTTCATATCCTTGGAATCATATTCTATATGGCATTTTGTGGCTAGCTTCTTGTACTTAGCACAATCTTTTCAAGTCATCCATGTGCTGATGTGGATTAGCACTTCATTCCTTTTTCTGGCCAAATAATTTTCCATTGTTTGGTTATACCACATTTTGTTCATCCATTTAGCAGTTGGTGGCTCTCTGGGTTGTTTTCACTTTCTTGGCTATTATGAATATTTCTATGAGCATTTATATACAAGATTTTATGTGCACATGTTTTCATTTCTTGAGTATATACCTAGGAATAAAATTTTAGAGACATATGGTAACTCTGTGTTTAACATTTTCCAGAAGTCATTTTGATTTCTATTACTATTCATTCTCTTTCTATTTCACTACTTCATCCTTCGCTTTTCTATCTTCAAATGTGAATGTGCCCCCAAGTTTGGGCCTATGATTCTTCTCTCCTCATTCTCTTTGTCAACAACTTCCTCTGCCTGATATCTGTGTCTCTTACTTTTAGGCATCTGTTGTCAGCCTGATCATTTTCAACCTATAGGTTACTGTTTACTAAAGAGCTTTGTTGTGTTGTCTTGGAAAACACATTCATTCTCTCTTCAAAGCCTGGATATTCTTTTTTGGGATTCCAGTTTAAATAATGTTCATTTCTGTCTGTGTTCCTGCCATCCATCTCTTCTATGCTTGGGTTTCTATGTTATAGAAACATAACATAGAAAGGGAAACATCAGTTCTAGAAATACTGGAATTTATTTCAAGGTTGTCTATTGGGAGCAGTGTAACTCCAGGGGTACTTAGGACTGACTGTAGAATTAATGCCACCTGGAAATCACTTTCAACCCATTGTTGCTGCATTTAGCAATGTTGGGGGGAACAAAGGAAACACTAGCAGCGAACCACTTAAAAGGGAACCTAGTAGAAAGTAGTTTAGGATCCTTTTATTTATTTCAGAATTTTTTAAGAGGGGATTCTACCCACACTTACCAAATTATACAACTACTCTGACCAGTTTCTTAGTTCAGGTTTTCATAATGTGGGTTTTCCTGAAGGGTAGATTTGAGAGATTTGCCTATTAGTGATTTCCTTTTATTGAATTTCTAATACTGTCTTCCTATACAATAAATCTTCTGATGCTAATACCCTGCACTTGATTTACTGTTATGTATTGTTGTTGTTTTTTTATCTAAAAGTATTTTGGATTATATTATATTATATATATACACATAGATAATATATACACACACACATGTATGTGTGTATATATTATCTATAATTTTTATTTTTTTATTCTTAAAAGCTAGAATAAAAATATTTGCTTTTAGAATATATCAGATGTTTCTCTGGCAGCATGTATTTTCAATGTGTATAAATGTGGTTATCCTATAACCTGTAATACTTGCTCTAATTAAACTTTAGTAAGACTTGCTAAGAAAGGTATATGTGAAAGCCTTCGAATCTCCATTTCTTCTGTGAGAAAAATAGGCAGATTGTATGACACCACCTTGCTTTGCGAGCTGCTGTTGTTACTGTATATTAGAAGTAATAATAAAAGATATGAAAGACTTGAATGACTGCAGTGAACTTGATGTTCATAGTAGAACTTATTTCTGATGAGAAATTGTACAAATCAGTGACTAGAGAATCTGATAGTCACTTGTAATAGATGCCTTCTAGAAGTTGCCAGACCTTGGCCAGTTTAACACAAAAAGAGGCTTGATATTTCCTTCTATGGCCTTAGTAGTTTTCACTTAACAAATTGATATTTCATCTAACCTTCTACATGAATAGGTGACATTAATTAGCTTTCATATAGGTAGAAAATGAAAGCTGTTTATATGTAAGGACTTTAGGTAACTATGTTTCTTGGGGGGGGGGGGGGCGAGGAATACTACCTTTAGAAATATCCTAAGATTCATGTTGTTTCTTTACTCTAGTTAAATATGTCTTCAACTACATTGGTAGGAAATTTTGTTAGCATTGGTTTAAAAAAAAAATGGTGACAATAAATAATAACCAAACAAAATCAAGACACAGATAAAGGAATGTTTGTAGTTAATTCTAGGTCTCTTGAACATGGGTCGTAATGGTCAAGGTCAAGAAAGGGATATGATTAAGACCGTGTGTGTTGGGACTCAAGGAGATCATTTTACAATATAGTCTTGCAACTGTATTCAAGACAATTAAGGGTATTCACTAGCCAGTAGACTTGATCTCTTGATTGTAGTAAGATATGATTCTGTCATTTATTCATTATTATCAGAATCTAGGCCTACTAAGAATACTTTTTTTTAACAAACATGTCATATTTATAATAATTAAGGATTGTTTAAAGGTAAAATAGAGCTCTACTTGTTCTTTAAAACATGAAGTACCCTACTATGCTGTATTTAAGGAATTAATTGGTAATTAAGCATGTGTACCACAACAAAGTAAATTATTTGCTTTTCCAAATGTATAACATTTTTAGGGATGCCAGGGGTTTCTGTTAACATAATTAATCCTGAAATTTTGCATGTTTGTATGTGGGGAGGGGCAGGAAAATTTGAAACTTAATTAAATGTTTCTTTTGAGGGAGTTGATGAAGAACAGATTAAGTACTTGAATTATGAAGAGCTAACATAATCCTGAATTAACTTTATACCATTTGTCATATTAAGCCATACTTGTTTTCTGATTTTGTTTTTCAGTTTCCATAGCAAGGCGTGTACAGGATCCATTAGCTGAGCTGGTGAAAATTGAGCCGAAGCATATCGGAGTTGGAATGTATCAGGTAAAACAATGTGGATCACTTAATTTATGAAATTCACCAGTGCAAAGAACAGTACTCAAACTTGGCATAGCAATTAAGTTGATGAGAAAAGATACCTATTTTCAAAGGTTATACAGTTTGTGGGAAGTTATGTCAGTAGGGAAAGCGAGACTTTCTTTTTCTGGTGTTTATGGTTTTGATCAAGACAGAACTTACTGTGGTCATATTTAAAGCCTTAAAATTTTAGTTCAGACAGTAACTTAATCTGGAGATCCTCTCCTCTTTTAACGTTATTAGAAAAATGGAGTGAGTATGGAGCAGAGGGGATATATTGGCTCTTTGTGTAAACCAGTATGAGCTATTGATCGACCTTTCAGGAGGAATCGTTTGGTACCTACTATTTGAATAGTAGAGCTAGTTTATTCATTACCCAGTATGAGCTAAAACCTTTCAATTCTTGCTGCTACAGAGTAGTAATAGGAGTGTGGTACATCCTGTTGTTGTTAGGATACCTACAAGTGTGATAATGTATGTTTTGATTGGGCATTTGAGGACATTAAATCTTGGCAAAGTGAATCTAGTTAAGACAACTAAGTTGTCTCCAGAAACTTTGAGTTGAATTATTTCCCTCTTTTTTCAAAAGTCTTTCTTAAACACAAAATAGAATTTACTCTATGTAACTTTCTTGGTATTTGAGTAATAAGAACTATACTTTCTCTAAAGAAAAATTGTATTTGGTCATGGAATCAGACCACTTGAAATGGACCTGAACGTAAAATCATACAACCCAACTGTCTCATTTTATAGGGGAAAAAAAAGTGTCCTGGAGTAGTTAGGATTTTTACCCATGATTGCACAGTGGTAAAGAGTAATCTGTCATGTTTTGAGTCTCAATTAAGAGTTCTCATAATTTTTTTAAATTGATATTTATTGAGGTAATTTTGTATTACATTATGATATAAATCCACATGTACAGATTCCCCATTCCTGAAATACATATGACGACACACCCTGCCAACCACCAAATTACCGTAAGTTCTACACCATTGTCCACAGGACCCCACCAGAGTTTGCCCCCACAACCACACCCCATGTCCTATTTGTAACCTCAGTTCTATCATTAATGTTGAAAGGTTGATTTTTGTTTAATCTGTGCCTTTGCTTTGTTTCTTTATATTCCACATGAGTGAGATTGTCTGATATTTGTCTTACGCCTTCTGATTTATTCACTTAGTATATTGCCCTCTAGTTCCATCCATGCTATCACAAATGACAGGTTTTCACCTTTTTTAGGGCTATGCAGTATTCCGTTTTGTGTGTTTTGTTGTGCATGTGTGTGTATCTCCCTGCATCATCTTTGTCACATTCTTGTGACAGTGGGTACTTAGGTAGTTTCCAATTATTGTTTATTATAAATAATGCTGCAATAAACATGGAGTGCATATATCTCTGTGAATTAATGTTTTTGTGTTTTGGGGGCAACTACCCAGAAGTGGGATGATGGGATTATATGAGATTTTCATTCTCAATTTTTTGAGTAATCTTTACACTACTTAAAGGTTGCATCAATTTGCACTTCCACCAACAGTTGTAAAAGGATTTCCTTTTCTTGACATCCTTGCCAACATTTATTATTTCCAGACATTTAAATAATACCCAACAGGTATTAGGTGATAGACCAGTGTTGTTTAGATTTGCATTTCCCTAATAACAAGTGAGAGGGAACATCTTTACGTGTGCCGGTTGGTCATCTATGTCTTCTTTGTAGAAATGTCTATCCAGTTCTTCTGCCCATATTTTATTGGGTTGTTTGTTTTTCTGTTGTTGAATTTTATGAGTTCTTTATATATTTTTGATATTAATCCCTTGTCAGATGTATGATGTGCAAATATCTTCTCATAGTCAGGAGGCTGTCTTTTTATTTTGGTGATAGTTACTTTTGCTATGTGAAAACTTTTAGTTTGACATACTCCCATTTATTTTTTTTTGTTTCTCTTGCCAATGAAGTTAAGTCCCCAAAGGCCTCTCTAAGGCTGATGTCATTGAATGACTTGCCTGTGTATCTTCTAAGTGTTTTATGGTTTCTGATCTTATATCCATGTCTCTAATGCATTTTAAATTAAATTTTATATATGGTGTTAGAACACAGTCTAGCTTCATTCTTTTGCACATGGTTGCCCAGTTTTCCCAACATCATTTATTAAAAAGACTTTCCTTTCTCCATTGTATGCTTCCTTTGTTGTAAATTAATTGACCTTATATGAGTGAGTCCATTTCTGGTGATTCAGATTCTATTCATTGGTCTTTGTCTCTGTTTTCATTCCAGTACCATACAGTTTTAATCACTATGAGCTTTGTAGTATAGCTCAAGATCTGGAATGTGATACCTCCAGTTTTGTTCTTTGGCTATTCAGGGTCTTTTGCTATTTTATACAATTTTTTTTTTTAAATTGTTCTATTTCCTTGAAAAATACCAATGGAATTTTTCTGGGGATCGCATTAAGTCTCCATATAGCTTTAGGTAAGATGCCCATTTTGACTGTGTTAATTCTTCCCAACCCTGAGCACAGGATATCTTTCCATCTCTGTGTCTTGCTCTATTTCCTTTAAGAAAGTCTTATAGTTTTCATTGTAGGGGTCTTTCACCTTCTTTGTTAAATATTTTTCGAAGTATTTAATTTTTTTGCTTCTTTTGTAAATGAGATAGTTTTTTTAATTTCATTCTCTCCTGTTGTATTGTTTGCATATAAAAATACAACAGATTTTTGTGTGTTTATTTTGTAGGCTTCTACTTTACTCATTAATTCTAATAGTTTTCTGATGGAGTTTTTAGGGTTTTCTACATACATTATTATCATGTCATTTGCAAATAATGATAGTTTTACTTCCTCCTTTTTAATTTGGATTCCTTTTATTTCTTCTTCTTGTCTAATTGCTCTGGCTAAGACCTCCAGTAGGATATTAAAAACAGTGATGAGTGTGGGCAGCCTTGTCTCATCCCTGATCTTAGAGGAAACACTTTGTTTTTCACCATGAAGTATTATGTTTGCTGTGGTTTTATTATATATGACCTTTCTTATGTTGAGGTATGTTCCTTATATCCCAGTTTTATGAAGTTTTTGTCATAAATGAGTATTGGATCATGTCAGAAGCTTTCTCTGTAACTGTTGATATGATTATATGATTTTTCTGCTTGATCTTGTTGATGTGTAGTTTATTATGTTGATAGATATGTATATGTTAAACCATTCTTGCATACCCAGGATAAATCCCACTTGGTCATGATGGATGATCCTTTTGATGTGTTGTTGGATTCATTTTGCTAATGTGAAGAATTTTTGGATCTATGTTCATTAGAGATATTGGCCTGTTATTTATTTATTTTGGGGACTCTTTATCAACTTTTGTTATCAGTGTAATGTTAGCCTTATAGAAAATATTTGGAAGCATTCCCTGTTCAGTTTTTTGGAAGAGTTTAATAAGAATGGGTATTAATTCTTCTGTGAATGGTAAGCCTCAACACTAAAGGCTGTATGGTCCTGGGTTTCATTTTTAGGGAGACCTTTGATTATCTCTTCAGTTTCCTTGCTTTGATAGTTCTGTTCAGATTTCCCATTTTTTCTTGATTCAGTCTCAGTAAGCTGTATGTTTCTCAAAATCTGTCCATTTCCTTGAGGTTGTCCAGTTTATTAGCATAAGGCTATTCATAGTAGTCTCTTGGAATGTTTTGTGTTTCTGAGGTATCTGTTGTAACTTCTCCTCCTTTCTTTTCTGATTGTAGTTAGAATTTTCTTTCCTATTTTCTTAGTCTGTCCAAAGGTTTGTCAAATTTATTTTTTCAGAGACCCAGTTTTTGGTTTCATTGATCGTCTTCATTGTCTTTTTATTTCTATTTCATTTATTTCTGCTCAGATTTTTATTATTTTCTTCTAGTCCGATAACTATTATCTTCAGTGTTAATCTCTAAATGTATCAGTTTGTATCAGATCAGCAGGACGTGGGAAGATAGAAAAAAAGAAGTGATAAAGTGTTAGGATTCTAATTTAATATAAATGATCAGAGTAAAAAGAAAGTTTATTATAACAACCAAAGGCAGAAGAAATAAAGGATAAAAATGAACAACAAAGGTATATAGTGAAAGGAATAGACATAGGTAATAGATAAAGATGAATGATTTAAATTATTTTATTAATATCTCAGTCTTAAAAATATGTCTCTAAGCTGTATACGTGCAAGATATATTTCTAAAGAAAAAATAACCTTGACATTAAAAATTTGTAAATATCCTGCAAGAGTGAAAGTCTTAACAATGTTACTATCAAATGACATAGAATTTAAGGCAAATGTTTTTAATGTGTCAAAGAGGGATTTCATATTAATTACGATCTCCCAAGAAGTATAATTGCCTTGAGCATTCTGTTATTTAGTAACATAACTTCAAGCTATAAGTGAAGTTAAAAACTTTTCTAAGAATTAGAGCAAAAGATAATCCACTTCTTTTGTAGGAATCTTAATATGTCACAATATATTTATATATGTGTGTATATGTGTGTGTGTGTGTATATATATATATATATATATACATGTATATGTATATATGTATATGTATGAAAGGTTCAGGCAGTCATACAGGAAGAAAGAGAAGAAAGAAGCATCCATTTATTTTTATTTAGTTGCTCATCTTGATTGTTTCCATCCTTCCCCCACCGCCTCCCACCCCTCAGGCCAGGAACTTGGGCCCTTGTGTTGTATGTGGACTGCGCTGCATACTTCGCCTGATTAGGGATTTTTCTTTTCATTATTTTGTTTTTTAAACTTTGTATAGTCAATATTTATTAGAAACTTTTTTGTAAAATATATATCTATATCCATTTCCATACCCTAATGGGCCACATAATTTTAAACCTTGTTATGATAGACTTCCAATCCATCCAGAGTGGGACTGAATTTCTTTTTAGTTGGGACCGCTAAGTGCTTTTTAGTATAGATTTAATGCTTATATTTATACTGATTTAAAATATGAGTAGCTGCATAGACATTACTGATTTGAAAAATGAAAGCTGTTCGAAGAAAGAGTGTTCAATAGATGAAATAATAGAAGCCATATTATTTCAGTAGAAGCTAAAATACTTTTGGTTTAATAACAGCTAAAATGCTAAAGACAGCACTCTAGTCCTTGTCTTAGAAATGGGGAGGGCCGATTTGAAAAACACATGCCTGTCGTTATTTCTGGGGAGAGAAGCAGTCAGTGTGGTCAAATGACAACATATCCCTAACTGACCCCTAAAGACTTTGCTGGAAAGTGGCTTGGTGCTACTCCCAAGAAAACACACCAGGGTGAGAGCAGGATGATGCAGGCTTGGCTCGGGTGAGTTCTGTGGGACACAAGGAATGGTGGTTTAGCTTGGCCATGTCATAGCCTGACAGCATGACTTAAGTAAGTTGGATATGCTTGCTATTTATTTCTTCTTTGGACCAGGTTTTAGATACTTTCATACTCATTAACACCTCTATTTATTAATGAGCATGGCCAGTAAAGTCGGAAAGACATAATGGTCCTCTTTCTTCTTTTTGGTCCTCTCTGTTAGATCATTTGATGTTAGAGAAGGAAATGGTTTTCCAAAATGCCTTTTTGGAACCCTTCGTGAATTTCTATATTCAGACCATCTTTATTCCTCATTATTAGTAATGAGTATTCACTGTAAAAGGAAAATTATCTTCCCAGCTGAAAATTGTCATGGTAAAACCACAAAGGTGGGAATTTGAGTTTTATTTCCCCACCTCCTCTGTTGGGTCAGTTCTGGGTAAAAATTTAAAAGAAACAGCTCTTCACTGGTGACATTCTGTTAAAAATGACTTTATAGTTAACAAGTAGGGATTTCAAGACTTAGTTTTAGTTTAGACCTGTAGAAGTTAGTAAGATTCCTTATCTTGCCTATAGTGTTTGCCCAAATTATTTTAAGCATTTTAATACCATAATTGTTCTTATAAAATGGTGTATAGAAAAGGGTCAACTTCATGGATATTCATTTAGATGAATTTTGCCTGGATTTTTGCACCCTAGCCAAAGCAATATTTTGAAATAGATTAAAAAATAAAGATGAACTGTAAAGGAAATCGTTCTGAAAAGCAGGCATCCACATAGATGAGTTTTTTACCAAAGTGCATTCACAATTTTGTCCCTTAACTATTTAAGTCTAGAATGTGGGCTGTGCCTGAATCTGTGCTTTGCTGGGTATTAATAAATGAAATTCAGACTTAGTCTTGCAATTCAGGTGTTTCATTTATTCGTGACCATAAATGAGCTGTTTCCATAACTGAACAAAGACAAATCATTGACCTTCACTAGGAATATGAACTAAACTCATGTATTAGGTTTGCTCATTACTACTTAAAGTTTAAAAATTTCTGTTGGGATAATTTTTTTCATTTCAAAATGAATTATGCTTCCTATTTTGAAGTATTAACTTTAGTTTTTGAGGTTCTTAGAAATCACTGACAATGTAATAATCATATATATATATATACATATATATACACACATACACACCCTAGTATAACACCATTGTTTATCTAAAAAAAAGGTAAAATGTTAGTATGATCTGGAGGAACATTTTTACCAAAATACCTTAAATTATTAACAATGAAATATCTAATTTCCTTTTATCTTTTGTTTACTTATTTTGTATGTCATTGACCTTGGACAGTGAAATTAGATCAATTTCACTTTCTACTCAAGTTCACCTTCTGTTTTCATACATCAGTATAAAAATCACTGTTAGGATTTCAGATATGTTAAGGTATTTTCCCAGTGTTTAAAAGTAGTAATTATGGATGATTGACAAAAAATTACTCATGACGTTAAAAGTGCTACATAAAGGGAAAGATTAATAAATTATACTGCATTAGAATCTAAAACATCTCTGAATCAAAAAGCAACACAAAGTTTCACAGTCAAGAAGAAGGTATTTGCAGCGCATATCATCTATGAGAGATCTAGAATATATAAGCTCCCCTAAATATCAAGAGAAAAAAGACAGTTCAGCAGAAAAATAGCCAGGGTATGTGAACAGAAAAATTACAGGAGTCACAGTAAATCAATAAAGAAAATTATCACTCTCACTAGTAATTGGGGAAATGCAAACTAAAATCCACAGTGGGAAGCTTTTCAGTTTGTCAAAAATTAGTCTGACAGTTTGGAAGTTAGCAAACTTGTGGGGCATTGGGAATGTTGTATATGACTTGTAGGGCAATAAAATGGTACAACCTCTTTAGAAAGCGATTTAAAATTAGTAAAGTTAGAGGTGGGGATCCTCTTCAACTCAACAGTTCTGTTGCTAGATGTATTAGGATTAGGTGGCCACACGAAAATCTCTCCTGTGCAAGAAATTCATTGAAGCATTATTTATCATAGTGAAAAATTTGGAAACAGTATATCCATTATCTGGAAAACAGAAAAAAACTGTAGTATATTCAGTAGAGCGTTATGCAGGAACAAAAATAACCCAATTAGATTTACCTATAGTAATATGAATTAACTTCAAACAAATAAATAAAAAATGCTCCTTCCTTCCTTCCTCGTAAAAATAAATTATATTTTGAAGTATTTAATGTGATTATGTTCTTTTCTTGGCCTAAAAAAAAAGGAGTGTTAAAGGAAACTTGAACTCCTGTGGTGGGTGTGGTGTGAAATGCACACAGACTGAGTTTTGAATTCAATATCCTAAAAAGCATATAGCAATGTGAGGTAATAAAATAAATATAAAAACATATGTATAATGCTAATATAATGAATATCCACATATCTACTATATTGTTCAATTTTACCTGTTTTGAAATGTATATAAGTTTTAAGAAAGTATATAAATAAATAATTTCGAAAAAAATGAAATGAAAAAAGGAATCAGTTACGGTGAAAAAATAAATTGAACTGTTGGTGGTAAGCAGTGTATTTATAGTGTTGATTTACAGTGATGCACAACTTGGACCTATATAATGATGTACTGTCCTTTAATCAAATTAAAAAGAAAGGAAGGAAGGAGGGAGGGAAAAAAGAAAGAAAGCCATCATCTGAGCATCAAAAAATAAAAAATAAATAATATTGAAAGATCACTTATTGCCAGGGGCCAGGTGAATGGCAGACTGAATGCAAAGGATCCTCAGGGTACTTTTCAGGACCGGAAAAAATTTCTTTGTTTTGATGGTGGTGATGCTTACTTAACTATATTTATTTGTTAAAATATATATTAAAGCTGATTAATTTTATTGTACAATTATGTATCAATAAAATTTATTTTAAAATAAAAATAAATTATAAAAAATAAAATTTGCAAGTGTTTCTAATGTTACAGGCACGATGGGAGCCTGGAGCAGCATCAGTATCATCAACAAACTTGTTAGAGATGCACATTCCATTTCCTGACCTACGGGATCATAAAACTGAGGGTGGGGCCCTGTTCTTTGGAGTTTAATTGCTAGAGAGTGAGAACCATTGGGCTCTAATGCTTCTCATATTTGAATGTACCTCTAAAACCATCGAAGTCTTACTAAAGTACAGATTCTGATTCAGTTGGGCTGGGGTGGGGTGAGATAGTTCACAATTTTTTGGTAGATTTGGCTAGTTTATTGTTATTGGTTACTTTACCAATTCCTAAGTTCAAATAAATTCTCAGGTGTTATTAATGCTTCTGATCTAAGAATCACATTTGAGTAGTAAGTGACGCTACTAAAAGTCTTTTGGGCCCGATCCCATAGCTATTGAATCTGAATCTGATTTTTACAGGATTTTCAGGTATTTTGAATGCATATTACAAAATACATGTAATCTAAGAGGAAAATCAGGATATTACAGTACTTAAGGGAGATAAAAGTGTGAAGAAACAAAAAATTAATATTATAAAATGCTACAAAGATAAAGGTAAAAGAAGACCTGAAAAATGTTTAATTTAAAAAAAAAGATAGTGACTGTAGCAAGAATAATTTCAGTAGAGTGGTGTTGGCAGAAGTCAAATGAAAGTAGGTTAAGAACTGAAAGAAGGTGAGCACTTGAGATACATGTTTATGAATCTTGAAAGGAGAGTTTTTTTTAAGGGTGTAAGGTAATGTATTTAAATATTGATTGGAAGTTGAGGGAGAGACTTTGAAGATGCTGGTGAATGGAGGAAACTAAATGCCTGAGGAAATGACATCCTTAGCTTGCTAGAGGAATAACCTAAGGAAGAAAATGGAGAAGAATTTGGAAAAGAAAACCCTGAGAGGCCAGAGCAGGCACTGGCAGAAGTAGGTTTCTGGCAAGAGGTGGAGAAGTAAGATTATGACTCGGGTTGCTCCCTTACCTGGATAATAGTTTCATTTTTCTGTGAGGTAGGAGTCAACTCTTTCATGCCAAGAAAAAAGGACACTTAGGTTTTTAATTTCTGAAATCATAGTTCTCATAGGCTATCTTTTCTAATGTAATATGTGAGGATAGTGTTTCCACCTATGTTGTTACTGCTCCCTGCTCCTATCACCTGATTAGGTATTTGCTAAGTAAATGAATGACAGGTTATTGATATAGTTGCTCTTTCATTGTATTTAGGTCTTTCAACTCTATTGTTAACATACCATAACATTTTGTTGCTTCTCACTTAAAATTTTTGTTGACTAAACCTAAAGTGCTGGGTACCTAATTTATTTTTATTTTTAATGAGTCTCTTTTCAAGAAGTGTTTGAGAATTTAGGAGCAGGGATTATTCGAATAGCCATATAGATGAAGTAAAAATTACTTGTGGAAAGTAAAGAATTGCTATTGATGAAAAAATTAGAATTCTTTAATTTAGCACAAGGATAGAGCAGAGGGAGCACGTATATAGGAATGTTCTTTGAATGCAACTTAGTATTTCTGAGGACCTGTATATAATTAATTCACTGTAATATCTTTATCAAAGAAAAATATTGCAGTGGGATTCATTGGAATAGAATATTTTAAAGTGAGATTATCTAATGATTGATAAACGGATAAAGAATATAAAGTATACACACATGCACACACAATGGAATACTACTCAGCTATTTAAAAGCTGAAATCTTGACATTGCAACATGATTGGCCCTAGCAGGAATTATGCTTAGAGAGATAAGTCAGAAGGAGAAAGACAAACATTGTATGATTTCACTCGTTTGCGGTATATAGAGAAACTTAACAAACATGAGCCAATTCAAATGAAAATAGACTTTCAGTCTGTAGACCAAATTAGTGGTTACCAGAGGGAAGGGGGAAGGGTGTGGGCAAATGGGTAGAAGGGTCAGTTATACGGTAAAGAATGGAATTGGACTGTTGGTTACTCTAATGTATTATATATAGATGTTGATTTATGGTGATGCATACCTAAACTTATATAATGTTATGATGCATTATTCCTTCAATAAAATGAACAATTTTAATGTGAAAATATCTATTAAAATTTAACTTTATGCACATCCTGGTGCAGTAGCGGTTAGGTCAATTGCCTCCAAAGGAGTGCAAGCCACATACCCTGGGTTTAAGTGTTGGGTATGGGAGAGAACATTGAATGTGTGAACAACTAAATAAAATACTTTAAAATGTAATTTTATGGGTGTTTTTAGTAAATTTATCTTTAAGGTAGTCTTAAGGAAGTTTTTAGTGTGGTTAGGTCTAACATTGCTTGTATGTTGGATAGTCGATAGTCTAAAAATAGGGGAATAAGATTGTCCCCAATATGTATAATCTGACATTCATATAGATGTTATTTTCTGTTTTTCTGAATGTTTGTATATAATTATGTGTGAATAACTGGCATTAAGAGAGAAACTTGGATATAATTCTTAACTTAGTGCAAAAAATTACCCTGTGTAATATAATAATGTTCCCACTAGAAAGAGTTGTTGAAAAACTAACTATAAGGTTGTACTATATAATTATAGCAATTGGGAAGAGAAAAATGTATAAATATGAGGAGGGCCACTTCTGAGAATTTAAAAACTATACTCTGAATATCTGATATTGTTTGAGAATGTTGATTAGCTCATTCCTTCATGTATGTATGTTGGAAGTGGATATGTATCAGGATCTTTAAGAAAAGCACAGGTCAGTTTATTTACTTCTTAGGTTTGACATTTTAGATTCAAGGGGAAGGCATCATCATTATTATAGTGACCGTATACATGAAGTGCTTGATCCTGTAGAAAAGATGGCGAGCTTTATAGAATTTAGTTAAGAAATGAATCCTGCTTGTAAAGTGATTATAATGTGGTGCAGAGACAGGAAAGCAGGTCTTGTTAAATTATGATGTGAATTCACTCGTGGCACGTTTCTCTGCCAAATCTATCGTGCACTCGGGGCAGCTGTGCAGCAATGTCTTTTTTCTGATGTCATGGAAAGTCATTCTAGGGGAAAAAATCTGTATTGAGGAAAAATTTTATTGATTAGAGTTTTTTCTTTTTTCCTGGGTTATTCTCAATATAAAATATCTTGTAGGTAAAAAAAGTTCATTTGCTTGGGGATTTGTATAGAATGAAGATTATTTTTCAATTCCACAAAAAGAAACATGTTGTCCTTGTGAACAGCTAACTCTAGAAGTACTTTGGTTTTGAGTCTGATAGGCAGCTAGCTGGCTGCCTTTGTGCTCTGTTAACAGGGTGATGATGTATAATTTTTAATAATCCAGACCAGGATAGCCAGGCTGTTTATTGTGCAGTGTTATTAATAAAGATGCATTTGCTTTTCAAATATATAATTAAAAGGGAAAAGTTTCTCCTGTCATATACACAACTTTTGTTTCATTATTTATTCGGAATAAATGGGGCCAGTGGGTAGGAGTGCAGTTAGGTTTTGCTGGAGGAGGGCTTGCACAGACTTTTTGAGGCATGATGTGCAAGTGAGTGTTTTTAAATCTCAGAGGTGTGATTATGTCATAACAGCCATAACCTCTGGGCTTGCTTTATTAATTTTATTCAAACAAATCTGTATGGGGGTGCTGTGTATATTTTGGTGATGAAGGAAATGAGGTGGTTAATTTATTATGTGAACAGCACTTTCAACTAACCACAGCGTGATTCACTGGGAGAGCAGGGGAAAAGCCGAGCTCTGTAGAAGTGACTGCCTCTTGATTTGTGGACCTTAACTTTCAACACCAGAGCATGAAGTTTATCTACAAAATGGTTGCTTTTTTTTCTCCCTGTAATGTTTTTGTCTAGTTTTTCAACTTGGAATTTCCCCTCTCATTTTACTGTGGGCATTTAGTGACTATGAATGATCTGAATAGTCCTTCCAGCAAGTTAGGGAAATTAAAAAAAAGGAGGATCCATATGTTAGGGCATTAGGGAAGTGGGTAGCATCTTTACAGTTTCTAGGCAGCCCATACAGACCCCAGAGGAAGACTCTGCAAAATAAATCAGTATCCTAAAACTTCAACTAATGAGACTAACCACCTGGTATCAGATATGAGTTAAAGAAGATTGAGGCATCTGTTGTTTTCCCTTCTGTAGGACGCATTTATAAACTGTAGTGGAAACTCATTTTTCATGGAAAATAGTCTGACAAATGTTCATTTGGGACTCAGGATTGATTATGGGAGGTGAGGATGTACTGCCACATGGAAGTACACACACTATTGAATGGAATCAAAAGAAGAACCTTCCATCTAACAAGCTTGCAGCGTATAAAGCACTTGTTGTATACTCAAAAACAGCCATTGAAAGCCCAAGAAAAAGTTGTTTTCTCTGGAGTTGTGCCATATCCAGCATCATCTAGTGATGTGAACCTGCCTCGAGAGTGTAATATAGGTCATCTTCCTGGCAATACTTTTGAAAAATCCCTTCATTTTCCAGATGTGCCAAGTACCAACCTTTTACAAAAATTCAGAAATCAGTAAGGTGTTTGATAATAAATCATTAAAGCCATTTGCATCTGGGATATTACCAGATTCCATGTAAGGATGACATTTTGTTTTATTTCTGCTGCTTTGGAGTAGCACACCATGTTTCTCTTCAGAACCCTAAAATTTGCTCTAAAAATTATGTCATCCCCTCATTATGCTTCCCAGAGAGTTGGCAAAGGCCAGGAGAAAACATTATTTGTGTCTTTTAAAGACCAGTGTAGAGGAGGAGGTCCAAGCCTGTGGTGTATGCAAACAGGGCAGACTGGGAGGGGGCACTGGCACCACTGGTTAGGTTGCTACTGAGTCATCACCAAGCAGTCAGTCCTGGGAAGGTGTCCTCTTTGAGACTGCTTCAGCTGCAGTAATTAGTAATGATCGTTCACAGGCCCAGACTGTCGTAGAAATGTCATTTACAAATGAATTGGATTATAGGCAGAACTTCATTTTCCTGACATTGGTTGGTCTTCTGAAACTTTCAGGAACCTCACTAGTAGAGTGAAACTGTGTTTTAGACATTCTGTTTTGACACTATATAAGCTCTCATGTAATTTCTTCAAAGTGGATTTGTTTTCATGACAGTTGTGTTACTTTTTTTTTTTT
>RJWH01007360.1:0-41160 GCA_004363575.1 Solenodon paradoxus | reverse complement strand
CTCCTCTCTCCTCCCTCCCTCCTTCCCCCTCCTTCCCCTCTCCCTTCCTTCCTCCCCCTCCCTCCCCCTCTTTCCTTTCCTTTCTTCTTCCTTTTTTCCCCTCTTAAAAAAAAACAAAAAAACGGGAAGCAAAGCAAACATGACTGGATTCTATTCTGACGGATTTTTGGAGGCAGAGTAAGGGAATGGAATCTGAATTCTGGAATCAGACAGGCCTGGTCATTATTGTATGAATTTTTAAGAATAGATTGCTTATTAACTTTTTCCGCCTCCGTTTCCTCATCTGTAAGTGGGTGAGCCCCCTTTGGAGGGTTGGCGCACAAGGCCCCTCCCGTGCTGGCTCCGGGGGCAGCAGTGTCATGAGGCCCCTCAGCAGCCACCCTGCGTGGAGCCAGTCCTCAGGGGCAGAGCCCTGGGTGCAGCATAGGGACGGTGGCGTGTAGCAGAGGCGGCCTGGTAAGTGGGTCCTTTGCTGGAAAAGAGGCTGCAGCGGGCACTTCAGAAGCTTGAGCCACAGGCCAGCTCCGGGGTCTCTGTGCTCCTCTGCACCTTGTCTGCTTCCCCAAGCAGCCTGCGTCCTGGAAACAGCAGGCGATGGAATGGGTGGTTTTCCAGGAGACCCCGGGGGGGGTGGTGAACGCAGAGGGACAGATGGGCACCGGGAGCTGGGTGTCAGGCATCCTACTAAGGTCTGTTCTGTAGACAGTGGACATTTGTTATAAAGAAAAGTTAAAGCACCAGCAAGGCTCTGGGGTAGGCGCTGTTATCCTTGTTCTACAGATGGGGAAACTGAGGCACAGTCTGGGGAAGTTTACACAGACTCAGACAGCTTGGTAGGGCTTAGCATCCTGTAGCAGGTTTCCTCCCGGTGTGGGGCGGGGGGGGGGCTCTCGGGTTACTTGAGCCCAGTTTCTTCTGCTGTGAGAACCAGACCAGGCGGTTCCCCACTGCCCCTCCCACCCCCGGCTGACTGTCCCCCTCATTTCCTTCCCAGGAGATCTGGGCTTCACCGGTGGGAGGTCAAAGGCTGGAGATCAAGTGGGGACGACTGTGGCCTTCTCTCCCAAAATGCTGGAGCCCTTGGCTAGTCTGGGCTTCGTGATGGTGGGACGAAGGTCTTTCACTTGACAATGTCGGTCTGGTCAAATCTCTGGGCATGTGCCTTGTTTCTCATTCTGGGGCCCTTGACAGGGGGGAGTGTGCACCCCCCCCCCCTTTCCCCAGCAGTGAGATGCAGACCTGAGTGTGAAGGTTAGCCCCCCACGGCTGTGTGCCTTTGGAGAAGTGGGTCGACTTCTCTGAGCTGTGCCCCCTCTAGCAGGAAGAATGTCTGTGCTTCCGTGAGGATGACTGAGCTCCCGTCGGGTCTCTGACCACGTAGCCATATATTACTTGTTGCTCGTAGTCTCCCTGACAAGGACAGTGTTTCCCAGGCGTCCGCAGAGACTGGTTCTGGCCACAATGTGCCTTTGGCGCTGGGTGACTCAGAATGTCACTTACAGCAGTCAAGGAGACATTGAGAGGCTGGCTGGGAGGTGGGCATGGAAATGCCCCTGGAGAGGTGGCTCCATTTTGTCCCTTGGAGGTGCTGTCTCAGAGGGGACAACACTTACGAGCCATAGTCTGTAAGTGACCAGCCTGGGCCCCTATCACACTTGCTGCCCCCAAAGCTTAGCTCGTGTGTCTTGCTTGAGATGCTGGGGCAGGCTCCTCAGGGACTGTCTCATCCCCAGAACAGAGTGAGAAGAGACCGCCTTCTCCCAGCCCTGCTCCTCCCCTGTCCCTCCCCGTCCCTCCCTGTCCCTCCTCGCTCCTTTGCCTGGAGCCCTTTTCCTCCCCTTTGCCTTGTTTATTTTCCTCTGGGTAAGAAAGACCCCTTTGTAATCATGACAGCTTCACTAAATTAACTGCAGACATCTCTTTGGGCTAAATCCTTCCCTTCTCCCCTTAACATCTGTCATGCATTTGAGACGCTGTATTGGGTGGTAATACATTCCACGTAAGTGGCACGTGATGGCTCCCTGCAGTCGGAGAGGCGATTGTCCCTGGTGCTGTGCTTTAAGCCGGCCATTCTCACCCTCCCTCTTAAGGCCTGGCTGACCCTGGAGGCATCTCACTTTGCAACGAGACCAGTGCTTCTCCGTCCCCAGGCAGGACGTGGGCCTGGCATCTTTAGCAGAAACTCTTTCTTAGATGCCTGGAAGCTGCCAAAAGGTTCAGAAACCTACCTGGGAGCTGTGGGCTTTTGTAAAATTGGGAACTGATTCTTTGCTGCTTAGCTGTCTGACGGCCTGAAGCAGGTGGCGGGGACCCAGGGCTTCCTGGGGGCAGTACCTTCCTCACTGCTCAGGAGAGACGTCCGTCCGAAAG
This sequence comes from Solenodon paradoxus, assembly GCA_004363575.1. Classification (NCBI taxonomy): domain Eukaryota; kingdom Metazoa; phylum Chordata; class Mammalia; order Eulipotyphla; family Solenodontidae; genus Solenodon; species Solenodon paradoxus. The sequence goes on along the minus strand of RJWH01007360.1, from coordinate 38,790 downwards.
CAGCCAGAAGCTAGGAGTGGCAGGGTCCTTCAATCTCAAGTCGCACTGTCTCATTCAGATGGGTTTGTGTCATTTAAGTGAGTAACGACGAGCTCATCATTGAATGAACTTGGGGTGGGGGCCCTGCCCTGCTCAACTGTGGGCGCACACAGCGTTCTTGGCACGGGCACCCCTGGAACGCCACGGCCCTGCCTCCCGTGTGTCAGGCCGCCACCCTGGGTCTTAGGCGCATGGCTAAGATCTGTAGACTGATGAGGGAGGACGGGCAGAATGACACGGCGCCATGGGCAAGGGTCCAGAGAGCCCCCGAAGGGACCAATTCACCCGGCCTGGGAGGCCTGGGAGAGCCTCCAGGGAGGCGTGCGTGTCTGTGCTGTTACAGGCGCTAGACTTTTGGCCAGAGAGGGGATGGGGATGAGTGCATTCCGGGCATAAGGAACAGCATGCGCTAAGGCGGCTGGACTGTTAAGAGCCAGATGTGTTCAGGCTCTGCTCTGTGGCTCCCCTTCTCGCTCCAGTTGGGTTCTGTTTTGTCACCAGACAAGGAGAGGCACAGTCTGTTCCCAGGCTGGGCCAGCTGCCCTCCTCAGAATGTTCTAGCCGCCTCTGAGGATTCTATCCCTCTGTCTATCCTGTGGCCTGAGTCCAAGGCTGTGGTGCATGAGTGACTGTTTGCAGGACGCCTCTTCCTTCGTTCCCTGGTCCATTCAGGGGCTCCAGCCAGGACCTGGCCGAGCTTTGCAGCAGACACAGGCCTGCTCCTGTGTAGGACGGAGGGTCAGTTTCCTTCTCCCCAAGGTCAGGGTTGAGAGTGGTTGAGTTTTAGACAAGGGAGATATTCGGTCCTTTTATTTCTCTCTGTGCCCCTCCCCCTAGTGCTCCCATTCTGCCAAAGACCCTTTCTCTGGAGATGCCCACCCCCACTCCCGCACCCGATGGAGGCTGGTCCCATTTGCAAACACGCGGCTCGTTGCTCAGCCCTCTCCCCTACCCCTCTGCTGGTCAGACCATCCTGGTGCAGCGGCTTCTTCTCACTAGTGCGTGAAGGACTGATATCTGCCCCAGGACCCCTGAGTGGCGGCTTGGTGTTGGACGGTGGAGACTTCCACATCAGCCATCCCTGCCCATCCCAGAGTCGTTCTTTCTTCAACTTCTGAATTCTGAGACTTCTTGAAGTCTGTCCTCTTCGGGATGAGCAGTGGCTTGGGGCGGGAGGGTGGTTCTTTGTCGAATGGGCTTGCAGGTTGCAGCTGCCTTTGACGGCAGACACGGCGTTGGCTGTGTTCGGTCAGACGTCACATCTGGCAAGACACTCTTGTATGACTCTCATCTGAACTGACAAAAGCTGAGTCTGAAACCAAAAACAAAACACCGTCCTGTGAGGAGAGCCTTTTGGCTTGGCCGCTGATGGCACCGAGGCCTGTGCTGTTTTCTTGTGGGTGGCTAAGCGGGGAGGGGAGAGGGGCCAGGGAAGGAGGAGGGGTCTCTGGGTGCCAGTACAGCACCAGGCAGATGGTCACGGCCACGCGTTTCCTAAGCAAAGAACTCCAGAGCAATCTGGGGACCGTCTCGCAGGTTACAGAGACGCTCAGCGTACCCCCGTCTCTGGGGCGCAGACCAGCAACGCAGAGGGCTGTGTGCGTTTGCAGAGCCTGGCCTGTTGCTTTGTAACTGGGTTAGTGAGCTGTGCAAGGGGTGAAGTTACCTTATTAAAAACGAAGCAAGGCAGCAGAAAAGTCTGCACAAGCCGAGCAGAAGACGGAGCTGCTGTGAATGCATCAACCCTGCGGCTTTGATCTGGAGGACGAGGAAGACACGGCCTTTGAAGTTCACGCTCCCCAGCCCGCGCGGCTGCGAGCCGGTGCAAGGAAGGCTGGCTCTGCGCTGAGGATTAATTATGTAACAGGCCCCGGATCCTGGGCAGGCGCCAGGCCAGCAGGGGCCCGGGAGGCAGCCGCCCGGGGCCCAGGTGCGGGAGGATGAGCCCGGGCCGCGATCTGGGGGGTGCGATGCCCTCAGGCCTGCATGGCTGCCCTGCGTTGAGGGCTGGCAGGTTGCTGTCATTCTGGGCTCCAGAGTCAGGTCTTCCAGGTCGCTCCTCAGGGCCTGAGACGCAGCTCTGTGCAGGGAAGCAGAGGAGAGCTATCTGGGCATCTGCAGCTGCTAATACACCATCTGGTGGCTCAGAAATATTTTATAATCAGATGAGTAAGACGGCTTCTCGCATGCCACACACACATAAACACACATGTGCACACACACACCACATGCGCACACACTGCGTCGTGGAAACTCCAGCGCAGCCGGTCTCAGAAGTACAGCGGCCGTGCTCTCCGTCTGCCCACGTCCTATGTGCATGTTCACTGTAGAAGCAGAAACAAGTGAACAATGAGGCGTCATCCTCCCTGTCCTCAAAAGGGCAGCCTCTGAGAATATTTGGCCAAGTCGGAAGGTTTCCTAAGTAGTGTTAGCACACGATGGCCTGTGTGCCCAACCATGAGCAGTGATAGTGGACAGAAATGGAAGCGCGAGTTTGCAGATGAGCCTGAGTGTGTGCTCCTGGGGGCTGTGTGTATGCACACGTTTGTGCACGGGTGTGCGTGCTCTGGAGAACTGCACGTATGTGCACACGTGTGCATGCCTCGGGCTCCACAGATCTCCTTGGTCAGAGCAGAGCAGAGCAGGGCCAGTGCTCACCGGCAGGACACTGGCGTGTCCCCTCTGGCTTTCTGAGAGGAAGGAAGGGATGAGGTGCCGTGGCAGGCCTCCTGGGGGGGTCTTTCTCAGCAGTACTGTAGACCAGCTGCCCAGGCCCAGCAGTGGCCAGGCAGGAATCCTTGTCCCGGGATCCCCAGGAGGTGGTAGGCGACCGATTCAACTTGTCGCTGACCACACCGATGCAACTTGTCGCTGGCCACACCGCAGCCCCCATGCCTCGTTCAGTACTGGCCTTTGGAGCACCCTATCCTGACGCTGCTTTCTGACGGCCATGCAGGCACTGCGTCCTGTTTGATCAGGAGGTGGGTCAGTCCTCTGGAGCTGACAGAATTTCCTTTAAATAAACAAGCCTCCAGATGCCCTTGAGATGTTCGTGTCAGGAGTCAGGAGCCAGTTGGCGTGAATGATCAGTTCAGCTGGGGGTCTAGCGGGTTAAACCGGGTGCAGTCCACAGCCATCCCTGGCTCCCCGATTCAAGACCCGGGGCGGGGGAAACAGCCAATGCGAACAACGGAATAAAATAAAATGCTTCTGCTCTCTCTTCCTGCCTGCCCGCCTTCATTCGTGCTGCACCTTTCCTTAAAAAACTGGATCAGTTAGGCGTGTCCCCCCTCGGGATAAGTGGGTAGGCCAGCGGAGACCCCAGACTCTAGGTGGTTAGGCGTAGGGACAGTGTTGGCGGCAGCGTCACCTGGCAGAACTGAATGAACTGTATTCTCCACATGAGAGCATGACAGTGGACCCCTTTCTCCCTACTCCCCTTTGTCGCCTGCAGCCCTCCAGGCCCCCCAAGCACGCAGCCTGGCGGCCACCTCCTCCCACCTCTGCACCTCGTCAGGTCTGTGTGTGGGACACTGCTCCAGCACGGCCGTGTGGCCCAGCAGCCTCGCCGAGTCTGGGGGACTGCCTGCGCTTCAGCCAAGTTGGGAACCTGGTTCAGCGTTTCGTTAGCCCTGTGCGCAGCAGCACCTGGAGTCGTGACCCAATCACTTTGCTCTGTGGTTCCTTTTGCATATTTCCTGCTTCTTTCCCTCCACGTGCTTTCATGACCTGTCACAAGGCTGGAGAGGGCTCCCTGGAATGCCTCCCCTCCCCATGATTAGCGGGAAGATGGCATCTGAGTCTTAAAAAAAGAAATGTTATTATGCATTTTCTCTACTATAAAAGCAAGTCATACATTCGAATGTCATGAAATACCGAATGGTAGACACACCCAGGTGGCCTAGCGGATGAAGTCACTGGGCACAGTCCACCTGCACCCCAAGGACCCAGGTTTGAGAGCCAGGGTTGGGGTGAAACAACCAAGAAGAACAACTAAATAAAATTAAAAAAAAGTGAAATGATAAAATGGAGACAGAAACCAATGGCATCTGTCACGTCTGTTCAGGTGACCACTGTTCTTTGGTGTCCAGAAGCCTCCTTTTTCTTGAGTGTCGGCCCTGGCAGTGAGTGGGTTAATTGAAAAAGTTTGTTCAAGAGTGGGGTCTCACAAATGATATTTGCGTCCTGAGCATCGTCGCTGAAAGCATTTCCTTTGGAGATAGCATGCGTTCCCTTTCCCTTTCCGACTGAGGGCTCACGGAGTGCTGCTCCAGTTCTTTCTTTCAGCCGCAAATGCGTTTTCTGCAATTCCGTGTCTGTTCCTACGAGTGAAGGAGGCACTCAGTGCCCAGTGCTTGCAGATTTTCATACACCCCTGGCATTGCAGTTATTGTGTCCACGCTCTATTGGACACTGGTCGAAATGCTGGGGTAAGCAGGTCCGAGGGCAAACACTGAAGGTTGTGTCTGGTGGCCCCGAGCCACCCACCCAGGGGCCTGGTGGATGGGGCAAGCACCCCTCGTCCAAGACCGGCCAGGCCAGCGGTTTCAGTGTTTTTTCTTGTCTATGTCAATTTTTTTATACCAAGAATTTTATATGATTTCTCTTTCTTAACTCCTTGAATGAGTCTCATAATGTTATTAGCTCCAGGCTGAAGCTTTTAAACTTAAGCCCATAACAGCGAATGTCGTATTATTGATAAAAGACTTTTCTCTCTAAGGGCAGAACCAGACAAGAGTGTCCACTCCTCCTCCTCCCATTCATCATTAGACTGGAGGTCTCAGCTGCAGCAGAGGCCAGAAGAAGACATAAAAGGCTTCTAGATTTCAAAGAAAAATGAGACTATGTGCAGATGACCTGACTTTGTATATAGGTATCCCTGTGAATTTGGTTCCACAGAAAAGCAAGTCACATGAATATTGTGGTTTCCCAGTGTGTGAGAAAGTTATGCTCTAACTCTACTGTAATCTAGTAAACATGCAATAACAATGTTTTTAAAAGTGTGCATCCCCTAATTAAATGTGGCACAGAGACAGCGTGTGAGCATCTGCTGTTGGAAAAATGGCATCAATAGACTTGACAGGAACAACTTTACAAACTTTCAGTTTGTTCAGAAAAAATTAAAAAGGGCAGTATCTACAACAGGTAATACAATGAGGCATGTCTGTACAGAGAATCCTTAGGAATCCACTAAGAAAACTATCACAGTTAATAAACGAGTCCAACCAGATTGGAGGCTGAGATCAGTGTAGAAAAAGTGATTGCATGTCTCCGCACCTGCAATAAGCAATCTGAAAGTTAAATTAAGAAAGGAGTTTCATTTATAGTAGCCTCAAAAAAGAATAAAATGCGTGGAATAAATTGAACAAGAGAAGTGTAAAGACATACTCTGAAAACACAAAATATTTTGAGAGAAAGACCTGTGTGAATGGAAAGACATACCATGTTCGTGGTTCGGAAGGCTTGATGGCGTTGAGATGGCACTGATCCCAAATCGGTCTGTCGACTCCACACAAAGCCGGTGGGAAGTGCAGCTGCATTCGCTGCAGACATTGACTCGCCGGCTTTAAAACTCACGTGGAGCCACAAAGAACTCAGAATAGTCCAAACAGTCCTGAGAAAGAGTTAGGTAGGAGGGTTCGCACTTCCTGAGTATTTTAGTTATCAACCTTACTACGAAGTGGCAGTCGTCAAGGCCGTGTGGTTCTGACCCAAGAAGAGCCATGCAGCTCAGTGAATAGAACTGAGAGTCCAGAAATAAACCCTCGTGTTTGCAATCAACTGATTTTCCACTGTGGCAACTAATTCAGTAGGGAAAGAATAGTCTTTTCAACAAATGGTGCTGGCACATCTGTGTAGCAAATGCAAAAGAATTAAGTTGGACCTCTTCCTCATACCATTTGTAAGAATTATGTCAAAGTGGATCAGACCTAACACTTTAAAACTTAGGAGAAAAGTAGATATAAATCTCCTTGACCTTGACTTAGGCAATAGTTTTTCAAATATAATACCCATAGCACAGCCTCCAAAGAAAACACAGGTATCTTGACTTCATTCAAATTTAAAAAAAAGCTTTTGTACTTCGAGGCATACAGTCTAGAAAGAGAAAAGTCAACCCATAGAATGCCACAATGTATTTGCAAATCATAGAAATTCTCGTCTTTCACTGAGAATATATAAAGAACTTTTAGAACCAAATAATAAAAGACAATCCCGCATTAAAAGCTTCAAAGGCTTTGAATAGACATTTCTCCAAAGATGAAACACAGAGGCCAACAAGCATGTGAAAAGACATGCGTCATCAGTCTTTAGGGAAATGCAAACCAAAACTCGTGACGGGTAGCTTCTTCAGTCCCTGTGACCTCTAGAATCACAGAGTCACAGTTATTGGCAAAGACTGGAGAAATCAGAGAGACTGGTAGACTGTCTTTGGGGATGGAAATGATGCAGGTGCTGTGGACACCAGTCCGTCAGTTCCTCAAAATGAGGTGCATGGAGTTACCATATGACCCAGCATCTCCCTCCCAGGGAAATGCCCATGAGAACCGAAAACTTAAGTCCACGTTAACACTGGTATGTAAATGTGGAAACAGCCCCACTGCCCATCAGCTGATGAGTGGGTAAAACGAAGACGGTGTGTCCATTCAGCATCATCCTCTGTGTCATAAGAAGGGCTGGAGTCCTGCACATGTCACGGCGTGGTTGGCGTTAAAGCTGAGTGGATGGAGCGAGTCAGGAATGGCGCTGTGTTGTGAGGTCCCATTTCTGTGACGTGTGCGGGCAGAGACCATCCCGGGCCCTGGACTGGTACTGAGTCAACAAGAATCGGTTCTCTGCATTGCCGTGGATTTGCTGGGGGACCTTGGAACAGTCGTTTAGCCTGTCCTCAAGTTTCCTCATCTGTCCACTGGGCGGGCTTGCCCTCCTGACCTCAGAGGTTTGCCAAAGAGCAGGGAAGCCCTGTGCCAGTGTGCTGAGTGGGCACAGGGTGGGCACAGGGTGGGCACAAGGAGGTCAGGGCGGAACCCCACGGTGAGGCGCCCCACGCCCCGTGCCACAGGTCCCAGGCTGGCAGAGAGCCTGGGTGCCACTCCGGCTCCATGGGGGAGGTGGGTCTCAGAGGGTGAGGCTGGGGGACGAGAAGCCCTAGAGAATGTCAGTTTTAGGCCCAAAGTGGGGCCCTGGGTCCCAGACTTTGGGAGTCTGTGAACTGATTAACAACAAAAAAATAGCGTTCATGTGGCTAACTCCCTTTTTTTCTGAAATTTTTTTATTGTGATAACTTTGATTTACACATTAAAATAAATGTATATGTTTAGGCTCCCCATGTTAGGGTAACTGACTTAATTTTGTCAAATAAGGACAGAAAATACACTCATCCTCTATTACTTTTTATAATAGAAAGGATGTTTTTTAGGTAAAAGTTCAAGGAAGAGCGGTCTCCGAAGAAGACGCCGGCCTGCACAGGCCCTCTCAGGGTGCGGCCGCCTCGGTGCTGCCTGCGCTGTGCCGTCCCCAGCAGCGTGCAGCGGCCTGGGGACACGGAACTGGTCTAGAGCCAGGGTGCAGGGAGGCAGGGTTGGGGTGATTAGCTTCCAAGTAGGCCCAGACTTCTTCTTAAACATATTATATGGCCGGAAATTTCAGACATACACAAAAGTAGTGAGAATAGTAAAATGAATGTGGACGAGTACACAGCCTGGCCTGCATGATTTAGATTGGGCCTGACGGCAAAACGTGGGTTCCCCCTGCTTACTCACGATGCCCTCTCCAGCCAATGCTGGTGACACCCTGCGGTTCCACTGCTGACCACCCCCTCCATCCAGACCACCCACTCCATCCCCACCTCCCCGCTCTACGCCATATCTTGCCACTGCATTTCGCTCCAGATCACTCTTTTAGAACTGCGAGCCCCTGGGCCAAATCTGGCCCTCTGCTTGTTTTTGCAAGTAAAGTTTTATTGACACAGCCATGTTCATTCGTCATTGTCACTGGCTGCCCTTGCTCTGTAGGCAGAGGTGAAGATTTAGGACAGTGATCCCAACAATTATTTAGCCTGCAAAGCCCCCAATAGTTCATCCCTGGCCTAAAAGGGGATCTGAGCCCCTGGTGGAAGGGGACTTTTCGAGGGTTTTCATCTGAGCGCCCACCCCATCCATTTTCCTCCAGTTCCATGACGTGATCGCGCATCTGCTCGGTGCTTGCCTTCCTCCAGGGGCCTCTCGCCCCAGCCGCAGCCTGTTCCAGCATCGGGCAGTTCTTGTTGCGGAGACAGGAAGGCAGTCCTAACTGCTGGAAACTGCTTGCTCCTTTCTAGGTTCTTGCACAGACCCCAGGACAGAGACCACGGGCTTACTGTGAAAGTGCCAGATTTTCTAGGAGTGCTGGACCCTAAACAGGCAGCCTTTGGCGTGGGAGAGCTTGTACTGTGAGCTTTGTTTTAACTCCGGTCGCCTCCTCAGGTGCCTGGCGCTGCATTCAGTGAGTAGATGGAGCCGAGGAGGACAGTGGCCTGGTGCCCAGCTCACTCACAGACGAGCGGGTGATCAGGAGGCCAAGCACAGCCTCTGAAGGCCCAAGGGAAGACTGGGCAGGACCTTCCTGGGGACGTCGGCCGTGGCAGACAAAGGACTCTTGAATTGGGCTTTGAAAGGTGCATAAGCGTTTGCCAGGCCATGCCCTCCCTGGTGATTTAACGGTCAAGTCCGCCAGGCGCAGTCCACACACATCCCAAGAACATGGGTTCGTGACCCGGGGCCTGGGGGGCTGGGGTTGAGGGAACAACCCCAATGGATGAACAACGAGATACAATAAAAAAAGTTTCTTCCTCCTCTCTCTTCTGCCTGCCTGCCTCTGCTTGCCTTCATTCCTGCCTGCACCTTCCCTTGAAAGCAAAAGTGTGCGGGATAGTGTCACAATGAGCTGATGACTACACGGCTAATGGTCTTGAAGCTTCTCCTGGAGACTGCGATTTCGTTAGTTTACTGGTTAGTTTGTTAGCAACCACTCGGACCAGCTGGAAAATCACGTGTTGAGCTCCTTGGCTGCCTGCTTACCGCCCAGGGCTCAAAGGAGATGGAGACACTTGTTTTGTAAAGTTCCCTGAAGATACCACCCATCGACCCCGCGTGTGTTCTGAACAGTGAGTCGCTGCGCTGCGGTCCCCCGCCTCGGTGTGCAGGGTCTGCAGCTGCAGCGAGGAGGGTCTCGGGAAGTGGACCCTGCTTTCTCTCGTGTGAAGGCAGGAGCTAAGGTGTCCGGCTCCGCACAAACCTCTCTTCCCGGGGACCGTGAGTCATGAGCACCGGTTTCCTCAGGATTATGCAGAATGGGGTAGCACTGATTTGTGGGCCCTGCTCCTAACAGGCGGGAGAGCTGGCTTGAGGACATTCCGTGCTGGCCTGCGTTGTCCCCGGGGGAGGTCCTGGTCTGCTCTCCAAATATGTGGGGGAGACGGGCGAGATAACGGGGCGGGGAGATGCCGACGGGAGAAAGGGACAGAGGCGGGCGTGCCGGGCATGCCTGGCCTTCTCTCCTCGATGAGGCCCTTGGCCTGTGTCTGAGGGAGGCCCTCTCCCTGTCTGAGGAGGAGTGTGGCCTTGCTTGGGACCGAAGGCCGCACATTCCAGCCCGGCCATCCTGGGCTTCTGCTCTCTGCTCTCTGATGAGTTTGTTAACTCTGCTGGGGTGCAGACCCCCCTGAACTGAGCACTTCATCTATCCTGAACCAGTGACAGGAGAAGATGCACTTTAAGCCCTCCCTTGCGACATGTGACCACCATGGGCCAACCAGCCTGGGAGAGGTTCTTAGCAGCCATTTGGCACCTATGAAATGCTCGCTCTGGCCAGACCCTCGGTTACCTGTTTGGTTTTTCATTCACTCATTCATTTGCTCTTCTGATTCCAGCAACAGGCCTGTGAGCCAGGTCTGTTCTGTATCTCAGTCGACGCCCAGCAAGGTGAGGTAACTTTCCTGAGGACACACAGCACCCCTGCCTGGAAGGGGAGGCAGGAACCTGTGGTGAACTGTGGTGAACTGAGCTCGGGAGAGAAAGGCCACAGCCTGGCCCCCGTGTGCCAGGGGCCCCTGGTGAGACGCCTGCTAGCTTGGAAGTCTGGGAGGTGGCTGTGAACTCGACCCCGAAGGCCAGGCTGAGGAAGAGCTGGAGGGAGGACAGGCTTGCATGGGACAGTGCGGGTGGAGGAGGCTGTGCTGGGCTCTCCTAGGGGGTGCAGGGGTGACACACACTGTCCCTTTGTCTGCCGGGCACCGTCTTATTTTCCTGATTATAGGCGGGGACCCTGAGGCTCAGGGCTAGGGAGCTGCTCTAGCTGTAAAGGTAGGTCCGGACCGGCCTGTCCATGTCCCTGACGCGTCTGCGCCCCGGGGTGTGGCCCCTGTCCTGAGACCTCCTCCCCTTTGTTCTGGGAGTGCCCAACTCCTGCCTCCCCTCAGCCGGCCCGCCTTGTCCCCCAGCAAGGTGCGCTCCATCCCTTGGGGATGACGGGCATCTGCAGCAGGCGATGGCCCCATGACAAAGTTCGCGTCCCCTGGCCGAGCCCAGCTCTGCGCTTCCTTAGGTTTCCTTCCTTCCGTCACTCATGCTGTCCTGTTATTTGTCTGGGCTGCCTTACCTTCCTACCCCACTCCCTGGGAGCTGTGTTGTGAGGCCGGATCTCGTGCCTCTGCGGTGCCAGCGCGGCAGGTGCGGCCAGAGCCGTCACCACCCGGAGGGATGCGGGGGCCTGTGTGTCTCTGTGCTGGCAGAGCCCTGCTGGCTCCAGCCACCCTGGGCACGGTCCCCAAGGAGGGTAAGGAAGAGCAGAATTGCCTCTGAGAGCCAGGAAGTCCCTGCGGGCATCATGACTGTCCTTCTCGGCGCTGACAGAGCAGGTCTCACTCCAGAAGGACATCAAGGAGCCGTGTTTCTCCCCACACAGTCCCATGCCCCAGAGCAGTACAGGCTGCTGCAGCTGAGCCTGAGGGGGCGGCCCGCCTTCCCCAGCCTCTGCGACCCTGCCTGTGACCTTGAGCATCTGCCCGTGGGTCTCCTAACCTGCTTCCCGTCCCAGAGCGAACGCAGGTGCCCTCGTGGCTGGTGCGAGGGCTGGCTGATCGAAGGCCTCTCCTGGCCGCACGGAATTGCCAAAGAAGACTGAGTGTTCGCTCCAGTTTCTGGCTAAGCGTGGCCCTGGGCCCACTGTGTACACCGAGGACGGGGTCATGCCCGGTTGTCGGGACAGCCAGGTCAAGCCCTGTTTCCTTCAGAGCGTGTCTGAGGAGGGGAGCAGCAGTCAGCGGTGTGGCCCGGGAGCCTCCCTGCTCCTTCAGCATCTCCTGGTGTGCCTGGCAGGGTGCAGGCTGGCTCGTGAGGGTCCAGCGCCCTCAGGATGGCGTTGGGCGTCGGGCCCTGAGCCAGTGCTTCCTCAGAAGCCGTGGGCTCCACTGGACCTGGTGCCCTGGCATCTGCTTGCCTGTGGTCCCTGCAGGCAAGAGACTGCCAAGCAGCCATGAAGAGCTGAAGCGAGGTGCTTCTTGGTGGCTTAGAGGTTAAGTCTACGGCCTCTGCCCGACACAGTCCATATACATTTCCAAGGATCCAGGTTTGAGACTCAGGGCTGGCAAACAACTAAATAAAACAGATGCTGCTTCTCTCACTGCCTGCATGAGTCTGCTCAACTCCATTCCTGCCTGTGCCTTTTGTTTAGGAAAAAAAAAAAGGAAAAAGCGGAAATAAGGCACGTTTGTTCCCAGACCTCCCTTGCTGGCATTGTCCTTTGGATGCAGGGCCTTTGTGGCCTGGGGACCTCTCTCGACCTCTCTCCCACCTGCTGCCCCTCAGGAGCCACAGGAGTGGGATCCCTTGGCCCTCGTCTCAGGCGGGGCCTCCTCCACGGACACGAGGCCAGCGGCCTCGGCCACAGCCCCCAGCGCCCTCACTCCCTCCCCTCTGCCCGGTGTACCGGGCGCCCATGTCCCCTCACAGCTGTGTCCACACACATGGCTGTCTGCTGCCTCCCGGGCAGGGAGACCCCGCGCCCCCAGTTCATGCAAGTCGTCCCTGTCCTCGGTCGTTCGTAATGCTCACCCACATCTCGTGGTCCAGGCTCAGCAGTGCCATGGGGCGTGGGCCGCTGGGCGGCGGCCTGGCCGGGGTGGGCAGTCGGGCACCAGCCCACGAGGTCGCTGGTTCCAGAAGGCCGCCTGGGCCCAGAGGGCTCCGGCAACCAGGTTTATGCCACGTGAGCAGTAGTCTCCTCTGAAAGGCGAGAAGGGACAGCGAAAGATCCTGAGTCTCAGCAAACATCCTGTGTGGCGGGGACCAGCTCTCTTCCTACCATGTGGGCTGAGTCCTGCGCTTCCAGCGGCGTCCTTGTGATTCCCTTCTCTCACTTTTCCCTCCCCTGTCTTCCTGCCTTCCTCCTTCCTTCCTTCTTCCTTCCTCCCTCCCTCCCTCCTCCCTTCCTTCCTGCCTTCCTCCTTCCTTCCTTCTCTCCTCCTCCCTCCCTCCTCCCTCCCTCCCTCCCTCCTCCCTCCTTCCTTCCTTCCTCTGTTTCTCTTTTTCTTTCTTTTCCCTCTCTCCCTCCTCCCTTCCTTCCTGCCTGCCTTTCTTTTTCCTCTCCGTCTCTCTCTATCTCTCTGTCTCTGTCTCTCCTTGAACTTTCGTACGCTCCTCATAGCACCAGCAGCATTCTGGCAGGAGGATGGCCGGCAGTGCTGTGTTTTCCGAGGTTTGGGAGACGAAGGATGTGATCAGACATGGGCTGCTGGTGAGCCACCACGTGGCCTGCGGGGCTGGGGCCCCAACACAGAGCTGGGGGTGGGGGGACACTATGCGGACACGTCGTGCATGGCCCCTGCAAGGCATTGTGGGTCGGAGTCAATGGCCGGTGGGCGCTGGGTGGTCCCGAGGGAGAATAAGCGGCTCACCGTCAGTCCGGCCTCTGAAGAGGACAGCATGTCTTACAGCTCATGTCTTGCTCTGTCTCTGACATTTGAATCTCATGCCCTAATTGCCTTCACGTGATCGGATGCGCGAGTCCCAGCAAAGAGTCTTCGCTGGCCCCAGCTTCACCAGCCCCTCGCGGTCGTGGGTGTGAGAAACCAGCGGGGCTGTTCGAGTCATCAATGACTTAAACTGATTTCCTGAGCTCTGCACATATACTACGTGACGCTGATGTCCTTGTGGTGGCGTAAGTGTGGGTCTGTTACCCCAGAGGGTTCTCTTATGGTGCGGTGGCTGTCATCTTTGACGACAGCGCGAGTGACATTTCTCCAGGCGCTCTTGAAGCCTTGCGCGATGCACTCACTGTAGCTAATTTGATTCTCACAATAACCCTATGAGCTGGGGACACCATCTCCTTTCATAATGAGGAAACCGATACTCAGAGACATTAATTGTACCCCCGTCGCACAGCTAGGACGTGGCAGGACAGGGCTCGGCGCTGGGTCAGTTCGAAGCTGCTGTCGCTGGATTTGGGCTGCTCATCACGGGTCTTGCAGACGCCAGCTCCTGGGAGGAGTGGGGCGCAGGAGCCGTGGACGCCCCAGGGCGGCGTCGGGGGGAGCAGCCGGGCTTGGAGGGCCCAGGACTGGGAGAGGAGCTGGGACAGGTGTGTGGACTCACACCTGGGCCACCCGGTGGGGCAGCACCTGCGGGAGGGCCGTGTGATGGCAGGCAGTCTGAGTGCCTCTGGGTCCTGCTCCCGGCGGGTCGAACGGGAGCCTGGGAGCCTGGGTTCCCCGCTGTGAGGAGCATCTGGGGCGGAGTAGAGAACAGGGAAGGACCCGCCCGCCCCTCCACGTCCATGTTTGCGTGCGCTGTGGCCCCTGGAAGGAAAGGGCAGTGCAGATGGAAGGAGGCCGAGGCCTCACAATGTTCTATTGTTACCTCTGCCAGTCAGCAGCCTGGCAGGGGACATGCCAGTCCCTCGCTTCTCTGCAGACTTGGGTCCCACTTCTGCTGTGGAAGAGATGCTTGGAGGCGCCTCTCTGAAGGGGAAGCAACTGTCACTCTTTGTGTCCAATGGCAGCCTGGTTGGCATGGCAGCTTTTGCGCGGCCGTGGCCTGTACTCAGAAGGGTGAGTCAGGACCCCCGAGCGCAGAAGGACCCAGTGCTTCTGCTGGCTTTAACCCATCTCTCTGAGGCCCACGTGTCCGATTTGTCTCCCTGGAGTCGCCGAAGTGGAGAGGGCGTCCTTCACACCTGCAGGGAGGAGCAGAGGAGGCGGGGTCTCCGCGGCAGCCGGCGTAGTGGTGACACGCAGGCGAGGATTTCTGACTCGGGCGCTCACAGCGTGAAGTCAGCAGTGCGCCCTCCAGTTGGTGGGTGTTACCCTCCGCGCCCTCGTTTCTGCTGCCCCCTAACTTGGGTGGGGCTGCGGCTCCTCGGGGGCTTTCCGGCTGTTTGTAGGAACTTCTGGAATGGACCTTTTAGGCCGCGTGGACCATGTTCCTACCTGCAACCTCTACCTGGGAGGTGCTGGGCACCCCTGGGGCACTGAAAGGTGTGATTGCAGCTTCCTCCTCTCAGAATTGTGGGGGAACTGGCAGACTAAGGTGCACTGGGTCCCCCCAGACCTCAGAATCTCCAGGGCAGGGCCAGGAATCTGCATTTGCACAAACTCCGTGGCGGCTCTTAGGCCTGTCAGTTGTGGGCACCCCTGGCCCAGAGCCAGGAGCCAGGGCAGGAGGGCGGCTGACCTGGGGTGAGTGACTCCGCCCTGCGCCTCGAATTTCTGGTCTGCAAGGTGAGAACCACGCCTGCTGCCTGGTGTCCACCTCGCCTACGGCGGGGAAGTGTCAGTGCTGTCCCTGTGACTGCTGGCCTTCTTGGGCCTGCTAAGTCACAGCTGAGGTGTGACCCGGGAAGCCTGGGCCTGGGATGTCCCCACTGGAGGGTGCCTGGCAGGGATGAAGCTCCTCCTGGAGGTGGGGCCTGAGAAGAGGCTGCATCTAGAGCTTCGAGCCTCAGGACAGCCTGCAGTGACACCCAGAGAGAGTGTCCTCCTGGTCCTGCCCCAGTGCACAGGCTCCCAGAACTTGGGGCTCCAGAGGGCGCAGAGTGAGTGTCCTGCTTGGGATGACAGTGTCACCCGAACAGGGCCTGGAGCCCACACCGCACCTTCAATCCGGGCTCCCGCGGGAGCCCACGTCCTCCTGGTCTGTAGGTTGGCCAGAGCCTGGACACCTCTGTTCTCCCGTGGGCCTACAGTTGCTTGGGGAGGAGCGACCAGTGGACTGGCCTGGGGTTGCCAGAGAGACAGGCTGGGAGGATGTGGTGGGGGCACTGTGAGGGGACAATCAGGTAAGTCCCCGGGAGGAGCCCCCAGGTCCCCTGGGCTCATCACTGGAAGGAAGCTCCTCCTTTCCTGTTGGCTGCTTTTCATGGAACTTTTCTTCCCGTCCCCGACGTCCTCCCTCCCTAAGCCGCTTGCTCCTGCTGTCTTGTCTTTCTCTTTCCTGGGACACCAAGCCCCTGTTCTGCTAACTCAGCCAGACAGAGGCGCTCCCACTGCAGGCGTGACACCCCCTAAGGAGGAGTGTTGAAGGAGACCAGGCCCCCCAGTTCATTCCGTGCTTGTCTTTTTGCGGCTGTGATCTTAGACACACGAAAGTGCCTCCTCTGTGAGGATGGTGTCACCGGGCACGTACGTCCTGCCCCTGTGACCACCAGCACAAAAGTGAGTCCGAGTCCAGGAACCGGGCCGAGGGGCCGGTGCCCCCTCCTCTGTGGACGCACACACAGTGCCACTGCCAGAGCGGCCAGCGGGGCCGCCCCGTGTTCTGGAACTCGGATGTCTGCTGTTCTACAGGGAGGAAGCTGATGTCCCTGCGGCCAGAGCTTGGGTCCTGGGCCCCGGTGCCTCTCAATTGATGTGTTAGGACTGCAGGGCCCAGGTGATCTCAGGGGCTGCTGCACCTTGCACCTGCCCCAGGCCCATGCGTGTGTGTGCGTGTGTGCGTGCATGCTTTGTGTGCACTGCACGTGTGCACATGTGCATGCATGTTTCCTGCATGTGTGCACACGAGTGTCTGTGCGTGCTTTGTGTGCATGTCTGCAGTGTGCTTGTGTGTGTTAATGCATGCACGTGTGTGCCTGCTTGTTTTGGGGGCACTGAGCAGAGCCCGAGCCACAGCTCTGGGCACGTTCTTGGAAACCAGTGTTCCTTAAAGCGCTGAGGCGGGTGGCTTGTGGTCCACGGTGGGAAATGACAACCTGGAGTCCAGACGTGGAACTGGCCTACAGCCCGAGGAGGGACAGACCACTCTCTCCAGTGGCTGTGTCTGGAGGCTGCAGCTGGGACCCCGCTTTTCTCCTGCGATCTGGGGGGTCCCATTTCCTGCAGCACCGTGCTCCTCCAGATTGCGCCTTCCTCCCCCACTGCCGTAGTGCCAGGTGCCCGTCTCCCACCCACCCTCACCCAGGACCCCGCTCCTTCTGTGGCCTTTGCCTCATCTCCTGAACCAGGTCTGAGAAGGTGGAGTCAGAGAGCAGAGCTGGCAGCAGGACACCCAGTCTGGCTGCCGGCTGTGCTCTGGACCCTCCCGCTGAGCTGCGGCCACACTGGAATGTGGACCCCGTACCAGGGCGCTCCTGCTGGCTTCCTATAAATAGCCAGACCTCAAACTCACTTGAAACAAAGGCCTGGCTTCCTGTGCGCATCTGTCTGGCACCAGAGAAGCCCGTGCCACGCTCGGAGTCTGGCAGCTCCCCACCCGGACCAGTGCAGGGCTCCCCGCCTCTCACCTCTGCTCCGGTGTCCTCTCTGGAAGCCTCACTGCCGGCCCTCGGGTGTTGGTCTGGTTTCCACCCCAGCGGGGCTGCCCGTGCACCTCTGAGCCGTAGCGGTGGGCACAGGGTCCTTGGAGCGCCTGACTGTCAGATGGAGGATGCGGGAGCTGGGGGAGCCCCGACTTTATTCGGAAACTTTAGAAAGAAACGAGTAAAGCAAGAGAACCCATCGCATAACCCCACGTGTTGGTTTAGAAGTCATTTTAAGCCTCCTGGCCACATTTTGTCCAAATTCCGGCAAAGCCCTAGTGCCACACCACAGTCCCCGGCGGAAAGCTGCCACAGAAAATCCTGAGACTGTCCCAGTGTGCCCAGGCTGGGGGCGGGATGGCAGGCTTTTCTGGGGCCCCTGCAGGCTCCCTGCCCTCCACCCTGCCCGGCTGGGGCTCAGCGCACGTGTGCGTCCAGGCACGTGCACACGTCACCCGTGCACGTGGGTGCACCCTGCTGACGGACAAACATCCAACCAACTTTCTTGTGTCTGCTTGTCATTTCTCTTCAGCATGTGTTTGTTTAATAAAGGAGAGATGCAGGCAGGAATGAAGGCGAGTAGGAAGGAAGAGCGAGGAGGAAGAGGCATTTTTCTTTATTTTATTTAGTTTGCTCATCTTGGTGGTTCTCCGTGGCTCCAGGCTGTGAACTCAGGTCCCTGGGACCTGAGAAAGGAAGCAGGCAAGAACGAAGGTGAGTAGGCAGGCAGGAGGAGAGGAGGAAGATGCATTTGTTTGTTCAGTTGTTCACGTGGGGTGTCCCCGGACCCGGGGTCGTGAACTTACGTGGCTTTACGTGAACTGTTGGAGCCACAGACTTAAGACCTGAGGCACCAGGGTGCGCCAGCCAAGCTCAATTTAAAGGCTAATTGGTTTTATCTGTCAGTCGTGAATTGGGCAGCCTCCCCTCCAACAGGTAGCGGACAGCTGTGTGTTTCTTTTTCACGAGGTGCCCGCAGGCACGTGTCCACCACTGAGCTGGAGCACCTGAGGGCAAGGCGGGTCCCTCTCCTCTCGGTGCCCCTGCCCAACACTGGCCTGGCTTTCTGTCCAGCGGGCAGTGGCAGCCTTCGTAGGAGCCTTGGCCCCTGTGCACGCAGGGAGGCTCCTTCCTCCAGCGCAGTTGGCGTCTGACGCGTCTCCGCTTCTCTGCGGCGCCCCGGGCGCTGTCAGTATTTACCGGGGTCCATGGGGTGCTGGCACCAGGTGTCAAGGTCAGCGGGTGTGTGTTCGGGCTTGAGCAATGAGTGTGTTTACTGAGCTCCTGTGCCGCCTGCACCCGCGGCTCCAAATGACATTTCAGGAATTGAATTACCACGTTTCAGTACTCGCAGAATCCAGGAATAGATTATTTGATTATATCTGTTGGAAGTCATTGCCACAACTGGCTTCATTTTCTTAGCCAGCATCTATCCCAAGTGGGGAGAGAGGGCGGAGGAATGCTGCAGTGATGATTTTCCCCAAGACGTGCGTCCTGAGCTGCTGGCAGTCACGGCTCCCCTCCAGCTGGGGGACAGCCAGGATCCGGCAGGGCCAGGCGGGCACATCCCCACCGAGGATCCGGGTGGCAGTCCCTGCCTGGCACAGCGACCCACGCACTTGAGCTGGTGTTACGGGGGGTTCGGGGGTGCTCCGTAAAGGGTCTCCCCTCCAGCACCGTGGGGTGGGAGAGGGATCCCTGCAGCTCAGCCTTGCGGAGTCACTGGTGCCTGGTTCCTGCCTCCTGTGGTCACACAGGTCCTGTTTGCAGGGCTCCACTTCCCATGGCCCGCAGCCCCGTGGTTGGCTGCGCTTTCTCCTTTGGGGAATCCTGCTTGACTTTCCCGATGCCTAGTATCAGGATTTTAGAGAGCTCACAGATGCCCTTCTGGGGTCTGCAGTGGCAGCTGCTTCCAAATCCTAGCAGGGTTGGGGCTGCACCCTGGCCCAGAGTGTGAGCCCAGAGCTGTCTGCCACCACAGCCAGGTTGAGGCCCAGGCTCCCCTCCCAGCACCATGAGAAAGTGGGTTTAAACCCAGTGCCTCCTGCTCCTGCTGCTTCCAGAAAGAAGGGCTCCCCTAAGAACTCAAGACAGAGCGCTCGCTTTCAGCCTCTGCAGCCCCTCACTCCTGCACGGCCCCACTCTCTGCACCACCAGCCCTGTGGGAGGGGGCAGCACCCTTTTGCTCTGGGGTGATCAGAGGCTTGGGGCTGAGTGAGATCCAGGCCTGTATCCCCACCAGGACCCCCACCCAGCGCAGTGCTTTGTGCCTGAGACAAGAGGATGGGCCCACACGAAGGCAGGCAGTGTGCTAAAACCTGATGTTGTCTGTGGTCATTTTAACTAGTAGCTAGAGCTACGTGTGCCCCTGGGTCTCTGGGTTCAGTTCTGGGTGACCAGCATTTGTAGGTAGGTGTCTGCCAGTGTCAGGACCGAGTTCTGGTGAGCAGGGCCAGTCCTGCCCCAGGCTCGCAGGGCAGAGGGAGGTTTCCCACAGTGGCTGGATGGAGGGGGAGACCTGGCAGGGTCCCCGAGGTCTTTTTGGAGGAGGTGGCTGTGAAGCCTGAAGCCAGACAACTTGTCGAAACCGACTCCCTCTTAAGCAGATAATGGTGTCAGGTCCACCAGGGACAAGCTGAACATGAGCTAAAGGAAGCGAATCTCCTCCAGGCCAGAGTTAGCTGTACTTCAGGAAGTTCAGCTCCTAATTTTGAAAAACAGGCGATGCTGGCCTCATTAGGTCTCCGCCAGTGTGCCCTTGAAATGTTTTTATTCCTTGAAATGTGCTTCTTAACATTTGGAAGGAGCAGCCTTCTGTTTCTATAAATAGCCCCATCGCCTGTGCCAGGTTGTACCTGGTCTGCTTATCTCCAGGACGCACTGGGCTCGCCCCGGGGCTGAGGGCTCTGTTGTGCGCGGCCCTCTCCCCAGTGCAGCCTGAACTTGACCTTTGTAGGAATAACATACTAGATGGAGTTACCCTGTCTGCCTTCATTCATGCATTTCTCCTTCTCTGGTACTGACGGCCCCCTCTTCTAAACACGCCTCTGGTTTCCCCATCTGGGGCCCAGCAGCCCCGGAGCAGGTGGAAGCTGGAGAGGCCTGTGAGCCCCGCCTGTGGCAAGCGTCACGCACGGAACTTGCGGCGGGGGTGGGGCCACACCCTGGCTTAGGATTTGGGCCTGGCTTGGCCCGGCCTGTTCTGTGACTTGTCCCCACCCGTCGAAGCCCAGGCCCGCCTGTGCAGAGCTGGACTGTCTGGGAGCAGCCGGTTGGCGCTGCTGGGAAGGGGTTCTAGGGCCTGAGGAGGGCCAGGCCCCCAGAGCCTGAGTCATGTCTGCCACCAGGCGGGCCCAGCACATTGGCCAGCGGAGAGGCTGCCCCGTGACGCCCGAACTCTGAGGTGACCACGAGCACCCATCTTTTGCCTGCCACTGGAAGCTGCCAGGGTGTGATTAGGGGAACCCCTAAGAGGTGTCCCGGTACCTCTCTGCTGCTGAACAGGACCTGGTACCGGTGCCCACCTGCTGCTCTGTCAGGTGACCTTCCCCAGCAGGCCTCAGTTTCTCCCCTGAGGCTGTCACCAAATGGGAGGAGTGGGGGCTCCCCTTTGTCTGTGGGGGTCTAAGGCCCAACTGGTATCTCTGGGATCAGCCCAGAGCAGACGGGCAGAGCAAGGGCGGGGAGGCCGGCGGATGGGGAATAGCAGGTCTAGGCAGTGTGTGTGTCTGTGTGTGTGTGTGTGTGTGTGTCTGTCTGTCTGTCTGTCTGTCTGTCTGTCTGTGCTGTTTGCAGTTGGCAGTAGTGAGTCAGTTGACTTCCGACTGGGAAGGGTTGCCAGTCTGAATATCCATCGTCCCCTGGGGCTGGAGGGACAGGCAAAGCTGCTGTCCACCGATGCCCGTGTCTTTAACCTGCTTTCGGGGTCTCTCGCTGGGAAGAACTTGCCTCGCAGATTGTTTCCAGTGTCCCTGGTGGCCTTCTGCGTCCTCTGAATGCCGCTCCACCCGGGCTGTGAGGCCTGGAAGCTCCGGGTCTGGGGCTGACGAGGGGCTGGTCTCCAGGACGAAGGACCCACGTGGGGGCAGGCCAGGCCCCAGCCCTCTGTGTCCCTCTGCCCTGCCCCGGGCCCTGACGTGCTGGAGAGAGGGTCAGCGGAGGGAGGGAACCGAGAGAGACACTAGCTTTGCTTCCCAGCCTCCTTCCCGGACCTCGAGCCAAATCCTGGCTTCCCCCGGTGTGTGGGCAGACGTGCCTAAGACCCTCACTCCGGCTCTGGAGAGCTCACTGTGTGCGTGGCAGCGTGCGGGGGGGAGGGCTGGCGTTCCTCTGATGTCCCCTTGCTGTCCCGTGGCACCGAGCGGGTGTGGTTCCTGTCAGGAAGCAGCTGTGGCCGCAGGAGCTGGGTCTTGGCCAGCCACCTCTCTCTGGGGCGGTTCCCTCTTCCTCAGGAGCCGTCGCTGCCCGCCTTTCCTCTGGCCTGAGGACATTTGAAGAGGAGGAACACGCCATGACCCCACTTTGTCGCACGTAAAAGCAGGAGACCTCATGGCCTCGCTGCTGGCCCCTTGGAGGGTGGGTGTCAGTTCGGTCTCTGGCCAGCTATTTCGATTTCACTTTTGCTTTATCTCTGTTTCTGATCATTCTTCAGCTGGGGCTAAAGATCAGAAAATGGCATTTCTGTGGCGTGAGACCCCTGAAAGGCCGTGGGGGCTGAGGTGGGGACAGGCCCTGGGGCACTGATGGGACAGAGTCTGCCGTGTGTGCTGAGCCCCCACTCTGTGATCGCTGTTGATTTTTATCGCCATAGATGATCTTTGCCTATTCTTCGGCCTCGTCTGCAATAAATGGGGTCACACAGGCCCCCATTAAAATCAAGAACATGTCGAGTCCCCTGTGATGTCCGGTCAGTTGCCTCCATCAATTCTTTTCACAGGAAAGGTGCAGCAGGAATGAAGGCAAGCAGGCAGGAAGAGACAGGAAGAAGACGCATCTTTATTTTACTTTTATTTAGCTGTCACACTGGCTGTTTTCCCCCAGTTGGACCCAGGACTTGAACCCAGGGGTGTGGCCTGTGCTTCTTTGGAGGTGATTGACCTGACCGCTGCTCCACCAGGGCGCGTCCCTCCGTCAGTGACTAAGCACCTGCTGCGTTCCCAACACCATGTGATATGGGGACAGCCTGGTGGGAAAGGCTTGGTTCCTGGGTCACAAATCCCTGGGCGCTCCTGGACGAGGCAGCCAGTGTCATTGACCCTGGGAGCGCCTGGGGCCCTTTCCAAGGCCACCCCAACCCCTCAGTACCCTCCGAGGGAGCAGATCAGCATTGAAGGGGATCCCAGAAAAGGAATTGCTGCCTGTCCCCACAAGGTGACCTCCCCCATGTAGGCTGGTCTTGAGCAGGTGAGACATCAGTCTGATTCAGTGACAGCCACATAGCTGCAGGTGAAGACTAGGGGGCATGTGGGGCAAGATCCCCTGACTGAAACTGGAGGCTGGTGGGGAAACTGAGGCCTGAAGCACAGGGGCTTGTCCAGGAAGCAGCAGACCCTTCTGGCAGGATCTCTGTCCATGACTCCTGCCACTTGTCCATGAATAAGACATGGGGCAGGGGAGGACTTGGGACTATCATCATTATCATCTGACTGGGTGATGGAAAAATTAAAATTTAAAGTACTCTAAAGTGACAAGTGACAGGAGCATTCCTGGAGACTGGAGACAGGGATCCAGAGCTCTGCCAGTGCAGACATCAGACGCAGCCCTGCCAAACGAACAGGGCTCTCAGTGTTTCCGATCTTTTCTTTAAAGAAAGGAGCAGCAGGAATAAAGGTGAGCAGGCAGGCAGGAAGAGAGAAGAGGAGGAGAAATAGGAGGAGGAGGAGGAAGCGTCTTTATTTTGTTCATGCTGGTTATTTCCCCCCAGACCCCGGATGCAAAGCCAGGTCCTTGGGATGTATGTGGATTGTGCTCCTTTGGAGGCAGCTGACCAAATTGCTACTCCGCCTAAGTGTGCCCTGTTTCAGGATTTTAAGCCCAGGACAAGAGGCACCTTCCTCCCCTGGGTGCTGGGTCCCTCTGTCCAACTGCCCATGTCCCAGCTCAGCGCTGGGCCTCGTGCCCCGGTGTTTCCAGTTGGAGCCTCTGCAGCGCTGGGGCGGCCTTCTTCCCCCCCGGGGCTCGGGGCTGGACACCAGAGCTGGACACCAGGACCTGAAGCCCCCTTCTTGCTCACACCCACCCCCCAGCCTTGAGAAGCAGACTCTGCCCTTCTGCCCCAGCCTGGGGAACCAGAAAGCTCTCCAGGCTAATGTTTCCAGGCCTGGGGCCCTGGGCTGGCCCAGCAGCACCGCCCACTGGTCTGTCGGGAATGCCCTCGCTCTGGGGGCCCAGCCCCTGGCGCTTGGGACCTTTCTGCTTTGTCCCAAAGACCTTCTTTGGCTTGACCCTTCCTCCAGAAGGTGGGAACTCTGGGTCCAGGCCCCCAGCATGGCCTCGCCCGCAGGCTGGCCATGTGTCTTAGCCAGAGGTCTGTTTTCCATGGGCCTGGGGTCCCTCCCTTCCTTCAGGTGCCCTACATCTTCCCTGAGCCGCTGGGCCTGTCCTCAGGTTAGTGGGGCAGAACAGCAGAGCCCCAGGGAGAACGGACTGCATAAAGCACTCTCTTGTTAGAAGAGTTACGTAACAGCATATCAGAAAGATGGCAAATACGGAGCAAAAAATCCTGCAGCTGTGGTGCCCCGCTCAGGTGCCTTCTGCCTTCCCAAGTCCGCTGCACCCAGCTTCCGTGTTGCCTGTGGGCCCCTGCCTGACTATTATGTGGTCCTCCCGGATTGCAGGGGAACCCTTACTCTTCACACGTGAGTGCAGGTGCAGAGAGCGCCCTGTCCTGGGACATCCAAACAGGAACCGGGGTCTGGGCATCTCACAGCCCACTGCGTGCCAGGCCGAGCCAGGTACGGAGCAGATGTGGCTCTGAACCAGGCCTGCCCTCAGGAGCCCGCAGGGAGACAGACCGCAGTGCCGTTTAGTTCCCAGATGAGACGTGAAAGCATTAAAGTAGAGGCTGGAGGGGCACACCCCTGGGGCTCAGCTAAGGTGCGGGCCATGTAAAGACTGGGGTTCGAGACCTGGGAATGGGCGAAGGCTAAGCAAAAAAAAAAAGACAGGGAGAGAGAGGCAGGAGGAAGGAGAGAGAGAGTGTTTTCTTCTCTGTGGTTCCAAGAAGGCCTGTTGGAAGGGTGGACACCTGAGCTGACTGTGCGTGCCTGGAGAATTTGGGCAGAGAGGAGGCAGACATTGGCCCAGTGGCGTAGGACTGGCATAGTCTGCTTACTCCGTTTATTCGTGAGGTTGAGGTTTGTCTCCCCAGAGCGCAGGCTCCTGGGGACAAGGATCTCATGGCCTTTTCCCCACACAGGATAGGCCTGTGAGTTAAAGGCCTGGCTGGACGGCAGGAGGGAGGGGTGTCTGTGTGATGGAGGGGTTGCCCGGCTGCCGGCCTCTGTGGGGATCGGAGCCCAGAGGGACAGCTGGGGTCTCTGCCCTCATCAGCCGTCTTCCGGAAAGAAACAGAAAATGTTCCGAGAGCAGAGGTTCAGGGTGGGGACAATGCCTACCCACGGTCCCAGCACAAGAGGCCACATTTTCCTGTCCCTTCTGCCCTGTGACCCCGACACAGGCATATTCTTGGTAGACGAAATTTCTGATCTGCTGCTTGAAACCTGTCTTCCCCTTCTGTGACACTTCGTCCTTCTATGGAATTCACCGGGCAGGGCCATGGTGACCAGGTCCCTCTCCGGCCTGGCCTCTGCCACTCGCCCTGAGCTGGCGGCTGGGTCCCTTCACGAAGGATGGTGGGGTGAAGACAGAAATACCAGGCAGATGGGCAGGACGCTGAGTGTGAGGACTCCGCTCCTGTTTCTTCTGGTTTCGGAAGCTCAGGACAAGGCACAGATGTGGGCGCCCGTGGACAGCTGCTAAGTGTTGCTCCTGGCCCCTGCGACGGCACAAAAGTTTGTGTGTGCTGAGACGGACGTGAAGTGAAGGCAGAATCAACCTGATTTAAGCCCCAGGTCGTTCTGCCCGCAGCCATGTGACCTTGGCGTGTCACCTGACCTCCAGCTGTGCGTCCTCATGTGCCAGGCCGGAGCCGGCTCCACACAGCGCCCCGGGGTCACTCAGCTTCGTGGGCTCCCTTGCTGTTCTTTCTTTGTGTCTGGGGAACAATCAGATGACGCCATCAGTTAAAAAATCTCAATTAACAAAAAAATTCAGGAGAGAAGTTGGAAAGAAGATAAAATCCCCATTGGCCATAGCTGCTTATGAACATATAATTTTCTTCACGAAAATTCTTTCTTTTTAAAAGCCTTTAACTTTATATTTATTTCATTATCATGCTGAAAAAGTTATGTTGGTGGTTATCCAGCTGTACACACTTCACTGAACTACTGATTTTAAATGGACATGAAAACTATGCCTGAATTAAGTTGGTTTTCCAAAAAAAAAAATAAATAAAAGGATCCCGTTCTTACTGAAAAGAAAGAATAGAAGAATATTCAGGTCCAGCATTAGGGAGACAGGAGCCCCGCCGAGATGAGGGGAAATGACACTGCGGTGCCTCATGATTTTTCCTGACGATAGACGTTCGACGTGTGACCCCGCCATTTGGTGTTTCCGGGCGCCCCGCCGTGTGCTGAGCACATGCTTTTAGGTTCTGGGGTGGCGCCTGAAAGTCAGACAGCAAGCACCCATGCAGGGAGCCACATTCCGGGGGAGACCAGTGCTGAGCACGGCGTGGAGGCCACTCCACGTGTCAGGGCTGCGTGACATGGGCAGGGACCGAGTGGGTGGCAGGCGAGCGGGGTACCCGGAGGGCTTGGGGAGTTTCGGTGGTGGCAGACCTCAGAAGACGGTGGCATTTGAGCCACGTGGGAGGTGACCCGCTAGCTCCCCGAGAGCCACTTGGAACAGCCCGAATCTGGACGAGGCCCCAGCCCTCCAGCGGCTCAGCCCCAGCCGCCGTCTCATGGGGAGGCCCCTCTCGAGAACGCCACGGAACATGCTTGATGTCAGCCTATCAAAATGAGACTCTCTTTTACACACCATCTTGTCACCTGCTTAGCAGAATTTATTGAATGCACTCCTTCATTTTATTAAAACTATCATTTATGGCCCAATTTTGCAGGCTTTGGCGGTATTTCATTCCTGGGCACGCACTGTCTCTGGAACGCGGGCCCTGCTGCTTAGCGCATGATCCTCTAGAAGGTACCATGGAGGGGGTGGGGCACACCGAACCAAGACGGCTGCGCCCCCCAGGGGGCCGGAGAAGGCCACAACTGAAGCATCTGTGTGTTCAGACTTGCTGACACTCCAGATTTAGTCTAAGTTTTCACTGGTTAAAATTCAGCTGGAGAGAGGTGTGAGCGGTACTGAAAGCGTAACTGCCATCTGTGTGCAGCTGCGTTTGTCTCTCAGTCCTGTGGTCACCAGTACAGTTCAGTGACCTCGTCCCCTGCACCACCCCACAGCGCTGAGCCCCGGTCACACGACCGCCTCCCGCCCGGGCACGGCTCCCAGGCGCCACGCCTCCTGCAACCTTCCAGCTCAGGCGCCTCTGCCCTGGAAGCCTTTCCTGGCTCACACCGCCCTCCACCTGCACTCGGAGAGCCAGGGTGGATCATCCCTCCCAGGGCAGGCCTGGCCCAGGCTATTCAGGGAGACGCAGGGCCTCCTGGCTGCCCCGCCCTCGGCCTTCCCCCAGTGTTGGCTTTGGTCACTGGGAAGATCTGTGTGGAAGAACCACCAGTCCATTTGGGAAAGTAATCCCACAAACTTACACAGTTGACCCTTGAACAAGGGTCCCCATCCCCAAGCAGCTGAAAATCCCAGTGTGGCTATGACTCCCCCAAATGTAACTCCTAATAGCCTGCTGATGACATAATGAGAGCATTAGCACATATTTTGTACCTGTCTGAATTAGATACTGTTCATGTAATAACGTAAGCTAGAGAAATGTTACTAAGGAAATCAAGGAGGGCTCCCTGATGGAGTGGCGCTTCAGTCAGTGGCCTCCAGCTGCCCCCAACGTCCGAAGGACCCAGGTTCACGCCCGGGTCCAGACGGAACAACCAAGGTGAACAACTAAATAAAATGAATGAAATTCCTCCTCTCTCCTCCTGCCTGCACCTTTCCTTAAAAGCAAACAAGACCGTCAGGGAGAGAACACATTCACAGCTCTGCTGTAAGTGTGCAGCGTCTGTTTATGAGAAATTCACTTTCCAGTGGACCCGCACAGCCTGGGACCTGTGTCGTTCAGTGTCAGCTGTTTGCCCGTTGCAGTGACCCGGGAACAAGCAGTGTCGAGGGATCTGGGCACCCAGAGGAGAGGCGGGGGAGGAGGGCTGCCAAGTGGGACGTGGGTCCTGAGGCCTTGCCCTGGGCGGAAGACCATCAGGGCGCCCGGGACTCATGTCCAGGCCTGTGGCCGCCTGTCGGCCGGAATTTGGAGGACAGGGCACCATGGGCCCTTTGGAGCAGCTTGTTGGATTCCGGGCTCGGGACGTCTGTGACCCCAGGGGTTGGATTCACTGTCTAGGTTCGCTGGCATTTTCCAGTGTCAGGACTGCAGCTGCCTGGCCCGTGGCAAAGTGGAGGAAGGTACTTGTCCAGGTGAGCTTGTTTTTAATTCGGCGGCTTTGCAGGGAGGGCTGTGCTGCACTGGTGAACAGCTGACTCTTCAGGGCTCCAGCGCAGCGGCGTGGCCTGGGTTCTCAGTGTCACCCCCTGTCCTCAGAGGCCGGCTGCCTGCCCGCGAGGAAAAAATGCAGAGAAGGAAGTAAGTGCAACCCACAGCCGTCCAGTTCCCAGACTGTTACAGCTCACTTCCGGGGCCCTCCTCTTCCAGTGCACACTCCTTACAGGGTGGTGAAGGGACAGAGTGCTGTCGCCGTCACACCGAGTTCGGGTCCTGTCTTACCCAGTTAGTATCCTATGGACATTTTCCTGACATTAAAGAGCAGTTGTAAACTTAAGCCACAGAAGGTTCTAGGCTTGACATGAGTCTGTCCAGCCTTCTCATTCGTAGGAGATTCTCCTGCAAAGCGGGCCTGGTCGCCACCTGTGCCCTCTTCTTCCAGCCAGCCTGCCTCCATCAGCCCGGGACCGTTCCCCTGAGCAAGTGGGTGATTCCAGAGACCAGGTGTGCGGGCCCGGAACTGTCCCCAAACCCACACCTCCTGTGTTTGTGTGTCCTGGTGCAGGGTGGGGCATGCAGAACCACTGGTTGTATGCACTCGGGCGTGCGCACACGCACACACACGCACGTGCACACGCCTCCCTTTGCTGGTAGTTCTGGTTGGCGTGCTCACTCGACGTTCAGAATCAGCTGCCACTTGCCCACCCTTAAAACAAGGTGGCTCATCTCAGGCAGATAGCTGAGCAGCTGCCAAGCTCCATGCCTGGGGGCTGGGGGGCGGGGGGACCAGGCCGGGGGTCTTATCTTTCATCGGTCGGGTCAGATGAGCCACTTTGCTCCCAAGGAGAGGACGGAGGCTGGAGGCTGGCAGTGCCGGCCCTGAGCAGGTGCTCGTGGAAGGCCTGGCATCAGGACAGCACCTGCCTTCGTGCACCACACGGGGCAGCCGGACATAGCAGGCTCGCCCTTAACTACCGCCGCACAAGTCACGGGATGTGGGTGCCTCTCAGTCACTGTTGTCCCTGACATGGGGGCAGCAGTGCAAGGCTGGCTGAGCTGTGACTGGCCTGGGGCACTCCGGGACCCACCTGCGGGGGAATCTGGGATGGAGCAGTTCTGGTGCTGCAGCTTCTCCGGCAGGTGGAAATGCTGACTCAGGTCGGGCCCAGGAATCTGCATTCCAGCAGGCGGCTGATTCCTGGTGTTCCTGATGGGGTGACAGGGATCCTGGGGGCGGGGGGGGGGGGCGGGAGCACGCAGAGGCTGTGGGAGAAAGAGGCTCCCTGGAGCGAGTCCTCGCCACACGTGCTCTGTGCAGGGGCCGTGCGCTGGCCGGTCAGCTGGGCTGTGATTTTCCACCCACGCCGCTGGCTTCACTCTCAGGCGCAGAGCAGACAGCAGACCACGGGCGCAGTCTGCACGGGTGATAGTGCAGTCTGGTGTCTGCTCGGCAGGCCATGTCACTAATAGGATGCGCCGAGCCTTTGGGTGTGCGACTCGGCGGCTGGTGCAGGAACCCAGCGGCTGCTCATTTGTGGGGAATGAATAATTGATGTGTGTTTTCAGATGACTTATCCCTTCACCGTCACACGGCAGGCGGGCCGCACGCTGTTGGAGACGAAGCAGTGACTTAACCCCCGCGGCTCCGTCCGCTTCTGCCTTTCGGGGAGCCCAGCTCTGCCCCCATTCTGTCCCTGTTCGGGTCGATGCTGGCAGCAGCCTGCCTGCGGCTTGGGGGGCTGGCAGCGGGGACGTGAGTAAAACAGGGCTGTAGCATTCTGTCCCTCGAGAGGCCTGTTCCCAGGGCTGGGGGGCTCCGAGTGTCATTTATGGTGACCTCCCCCTCGAAGAGCCACAGTTCTCACAGGTGCCAGTGCCTGCGTTGTCACCCCGTGGAACCTGACACCAGCCTGGACGCTGCCGGCCTTTCTGCCCAGGCTGCCGGCTGGCCGCCCTGCACGTCCGTTGCTCAGAGCCCACGCGCCCTGTCACCGACAGCGGCCTGGACCAATTTCCTGAGTGAGCAGGCTGTGCTGCTCCATCTCCCGCTGCTCCTTCCTCCCAGCTGCTCGCACTTTCATTAACTATCCACCGAGAGTCTACAGCCCCTGGCGCCCTGCAGGGGCTGGGAGCCGGGGCCAGGCTGTGCCCCAGGCGTTCAGACGGTTAAGGCCAGCCTCCCAGACTCCGGGGCCTGAGAAGGGGGCGCATGGCTGTGGGTCTTTAACCACAGTGGGTGGTGGGCTTGGGACCTGGCAGGACCTGGTTGTGGGGGCCCTGAATGCAAAACCCCCTGGGTCTGCGGGCCGTGGGGCCAGCAGGGCACCTAGAGGCAGGTGGCTGGAGCTGCTGCCTGGCAGGAGCCCCTCTGCCCCCACCTCGGGCCTCGCCCTTGCACCATGGGCACCATTTGCTAATTACACCTGCATGGCTCTCTCCTCACCCCTACACTGCTCCTGGGGGACGAAGTTTGGTCTCTGGCATCCCCTCTGGGAGGTATGTGGACTGCAGAGCTGACTCACCACCCTGCTGTGTGATCTTGGGAAGGTGGCTAGTGTCTCTGCACCCCCATTTCCCCACATGTCGGTGGGGCCATGATCCTGTGAGGGGACAGACTGGGGCCAACTGTGGCCCCGTGGGCCAGCTCTGGGGCGTGTGCTCCGCCCGGCTGTCGGCCAGCTCGGCAGCGGGTCAATGATGAGGCCGGTGCACTGGCCGGGTCAGGACCAGGTCTGCGCCTGGGTCACGGGGCCTCCAGACAGAGGAGCTGCTCGCAGTGGGAAGAGCGGCTGGACACTCTGGCAGCGACGACCTTGCACCTGAGCGACCCAAGCTGGCGTTCTCCCCTGCCTTACCCTGGGGGTCCTTTCCGGTCAGCCCCCAATGGGGTGGCTGCTGTCTTTACCTCGTCACCCCAGATTCTCCTGGCCTGCGAGCGGATTCCCACCGCACGTCTGCCCCTCGTGCAGCGCTGTTTGGAGATTCCTGGTGTGGTCGCTGAGGTTGTCTGACTGCTCTGGGCCTCCACCCAGGAGCTGGGGCCACTGTGCAGCCCTGAGCGCTTCCGCCTGTGTCTGTGTGTGGCCACACGCCCGTCCTCCCGAGGTCCTGCTTCCTGGGCCACGTGCGGTGCTTGGCAGAGGTGTCTGCTGGAAACCACCTCGGTGCCCCAGTCAGACGAACGCACAGAGCAGTCGTGCTCCGTACGCACAATGGACACTGCACAGCCCTTAGAGGGGATGAAACCCTGTCACGTGAATCAGCATGGAGGGATCCAGAGGGGATGAGGCTCAGTGAAACAAGTCAGAAGAAGACAGACAGAGACCAGATGACTCCCTCACAGGTGGAGCGTGAACAGACAACACAAAGGAACAGACGACACATAACCAACCCCGAAACATCTGCAGCAGAACTGAGGTTGCCTAAAGAGAATGGGCGGGCGGGGCACGTGGTGGCGGAGCCCACGGGACAACGGGGAAGGACGCTTGGTGACGCGGTGGAGGGCAGGGTGTGTGGACACTATCTGAGGAGTGGGGGACCTAGACATAGGAGGTTACTTTAATGTGTAGAATAAATTGCAATAAAAAATGAAAAACAGACGTCTGTCTCTGTGTGGGCACAGAGATTTCGTGGTGAGATTTAAATGCCGGGGCTGCTGTCAGATGCCCTGAGAGTCGGGAGCTGCTAGTGCCCGGGGACGCAGGGCCGACTGGCGCCGGGCGTGGTCCCAGGCTCAGACCTGCCTTCCTGTCACGGGGTCGCCTGCGCAGCTCGTGCCTGCTCAGTCCACACTGCAGACGACGTCAGGCCACGTGCTGACGTGGCCCCGCAGCCCACACCCAGCCTCCCTGCGCAGCGGGTGCTCTGACCTTCGACATGGCGAAGTGGCCCCAGAACGAATTTTGCAGCACACGTCCCCGTCGTCGGTGACACATTGGAGAATGTTGGGGGCAGTTCGCAGAGGGGGCCCCACCCACCCTCAGTGACACCACAGGACAGGCAGCCCGCCTCGCTCAGCTCTTGACTGAGTGCACCAGCTCCCTTCTCGAAGCGCGGGCGTGAGCACACCCGAGGGTGGACGTGTCTGCGTCGCCGTTAGTGCCTGGGCCGCGTGGAGTTAGTCATCCCAGAGCAGTCAGGTCCGAAATAGTCGCAGTTCCCAAGCGTCCACCTCGACACCAGACCCCACTCTGTTTTCCTCCCGCGGTGACTCTGCTTCCTAATTAAGTTGGGTTTCAGGAGATATTAAAATAATTTGTCATCTCTGGAGCGCACGTCTGCCCGCCCGGGTGTGAGCAGGCAGAGGCCTCAGTCTCTGGATCTCGGTGAGCGGGGCCTCTGTTTGGCGCAGGCCAGTGTCTAAAGCTGCAAAGAGACTTTCTAGCTGCCTTTTCCATGGACTGGCCAGCACGGATGGCGGACACTGACTCCTCCTGGCCCGGATGCCAGAAACGGCGGGGGCCCCACTGCCAGTACTTTGAGTGGCAACCCAGAGTGAGCCCCTTCCAGGGACTCCCCTTATGACCCGCCAAGTGTCTCTCCTGCGGACTGGATCCCCCGGAGGACAAATCCCCCCCTTGAATTTGAGAGACCCCAGAGCTTGTGTCTGACTGTCCACCCTTAACATTGGCTTACACTTGAGCCCCCCTCGGCCATGGGCTCCTCAAAAGTGGGGCTGTGTCCCTGCATCGAAGGCCCAGGCTGTCAGCGGTGGGTGGTGGGCACGCTGGGCGTGGGTCTCCAGACAGTGTTGCAGCTCAGCCCGAAGCCCATCACTGGAGGCCGAGTGCCGGGGCAGAGGCTGTCATGTCCCCGGGAAGGCCTGTGAGTGGCCCCCTGTGGTTCTATGATTCTGCTCTTGTGCTCTCTGTCCTCTGGGCCCAAGAAGTAGAAGGACATTGGCTTAGATTCTCCCTTTGTTTTCAGCAGCTGCATTGAGATGGCGCTCACCTACCACACAATCCATCCCTTTAAAGTAGACAGGCATTCACCAGGTGCAGCCAGCATCACGGTCAATTCCAGAATCTTTCATCACACCAGACGACCCTGTACCCCTTTGTCCCTCAGCCCTAAGAAGCCACCGACCTACTTTCTGCCTTTGCTAGAGTCCGGTTCTGGACACTTAAATGTTCTCAAGCTTCATCTATGTCGGAAGACCCTCTTCATTCCTTGTTACGTCCGAAGAACATTCCACCGTATGAATATGCCACCTTTTCCTTCCAGTCATGTGTTGATGGACAGCTGTTTGGGTGTTTCCACCTTTTGGCTCGTAGGATTAATGCCGCTCTAACCTCGTGTTCCAGTTTTTATGTGTTCCTCTTTCTCTTGGGCATTAACCTAGGAGCAGAGGCTCTGGGTTTTATGATAACTGTGTGTTTAAATTACCTGGGGAGTTGCCGAATGTTTTCCAAAGCAGTGGTACCATTTTCCATTCCCAGCAGCAGTATGGGAGTTCCAGCGATGTCTCCAAACCCTTGCCAACGCTTGTGTCAGCTGACTCTCTGATTCTGGAAACTTCGTGAGTGCCACGTGAGGCGCCCCTTTCAGTAGGCTTTTGACTTGCATTTTTCTAACTGATAATGTTGAGCATCTTGTCATGTGCTTACTGCTGTTTCTGCATATTCTCTAGAGAAACGTCTATTCAAATACTCTGCTCATTGTAAAAACTGGGCTGTTTGTTTTTCTGTTATTGAGTTAGGAAAGTTCTTTATATATTGTAGATGCAAATGCCCTGTCAGAGAAATGATTTGCAGATATGTTCACTCATTCTGTGGGTAGTCTTTTCTCTGTCCTGTGGCCTTTGAAGCACAAGTTTTAAAAGGCTGGTGAATTTTCTGTCTCGGGTTGTTTGGGCTTCTGCTGTCCTAGCTAAGAATCCTTTTGCCAAGTGGAAGATCATAAAGATGGACCCTCTGTTCTCAAAGTTTGATGGTTTTACCTCTTATACACAGGTCTTTGATCTCTTCCAGGTTAGTTTTTCTGTATGTGAGGTGACATCCAACCTCATTCTCTTGCACGTGACTCCTTGGCCGTCTGAGCATCCTTGAAAACCAGTTAACAGGCACGTGGGGGTTTGTGTCTGGATTCTCAGTTTTATTCCATCGATCCAGGTCTCTCTCCTTGTTCCCGGTACCACACTGTTTTGAGTAGCGTTGCTTAGTGATATGTTTTGAAAGCGTGAACCCTTCTTTTTCAGGAATGTTTTTGCTCTTCTGGGGCCTTTGCAATTCCATATGGATTTTAGAGTGAGCTTTTCAATTTCTACAAAGGACAATGCATTGGAGCTATAGTTCATTTTGGCATGTGTTACCGTCTTCACCCGCCTAAGTCTACTGGTCGATGAGCATGGGGTGCCTTCTCATTACTTTAGATCCTTCATTCCTTCATGTTCAGGTTTTCAGACGACACACTTTGCTCTGCTTTGTTTAAATTTGTTCCAATATTTTAGAATGTTTATTGACGTAGCCCTTCACAATATTTTATTCTTTTTGATGCTGTTGCTAAATGAAATTGTGTTCCTGATTTCGGTTTTGGATTTTTCATTGTAAGTGTATAGAAAGGATGTTTTTATACATTATTCTTTATCCAGCACCTTTGCTAGATATGTTTATTTTAATAGATTTTGTAAATGAGTTCCTTCCTTAGGATTTTCTATATACGAGATCTGCTATTTGTAGAGAGAGTTTCCTTCTTCTCCGATCTAGATGCTGTGTGGCTTCCTTTTGCCCGTTGTCCTGATCAGAGGCCACCCAGTGCTGCAGAGACGAGAGGGCCTCCCCTCGCATTCCCGAGTGATCTTAAGTGGGGGCACGTACAGTCTTTCATCCTTAAGTGTGACGTTAGCTGTGAGTTTTCACAAATTGAAGATTTGTTAGACTGAAGAAGTTCCTTCCTCGTCCTAATATGTTGAGTATTTTATCATGAAAGGGTGCTGCACTTTGTCAAATCTGCATTCATTGAGGTGAGCACGTGATTCTCACTTGGCTTTATGGCTGTAGTTCACGCCATGAACTGATTTGATTTTGAGATGGTAAACTAACCTTGCATTCGCGAGATAAACTCTGTGTGGTCACGGAATAAAGTTCCTTTTTTTTTTTTTTTTTTTTTTAAGGAAGGGTGCAGGCAGAAAGTGAGCAGAGATTCAGGCAGGCAGAGAGGAGGAAGGAGGAAGAAGATCCTTATTTCATTCGGTTGTTCTTCTTGGCTGTTCCCCACCCATCGCCCACCCTGGGATGCGAACCCGGTCCTTGTATGTGGCCTGTGCTCTCATCTGAAGACAAATGACCAAACCATTACTCCAGCAGGGCACACTGCTTCTCTTTACTCTGTGTATGGCTGGATTTGGTGTCTTGGTATTTTGTCGGGGATTTTTGTACCCTGTTCATGAGTTCATGTGAAGTCTTTCGGTGTCAAGGTGATAACTGGCCTCATAGAATGTTAGGAAGTGTTCTTTCCTCGTCTGTTTTCTGGAAGAGTTTGTGAAGAGCTAGTACTACTCCTTTAAATGTTTGTCACATTCAGCAATGAAACCTCAGGTCTGTCTTTGTGAGTAGCTCTTTGATTACTAATTCAGTCTTTCTGGTTACTCGGTCTCTTCGAGGTACAGGTATTTCACATTGTCTGTTTCTGTGGGAGACGTCACTTGGCTTAGAGTCTCACAAGCCTGGTTCCAACACTGCTTTCTGCCCCTTCGGTCACGGGGGACATTGAATTCTTATGTGCCAAGCATTTTCTGCGCTAGTTCTTTACAAGAACTTGATGAAGGAGGTATATTATTATTATCACCTCCATTTTACAAATGGGGAAACGGAGGCAGAGAGAAGTCAAGTGATGGATCACGACGATCCCACAGCTAGGAAAGAGTCCCGCTGGGATATGAGCCTGCCTGGCAGTCCAGCCTCAGGCCTGTCCTCCCCGCCCTCCGGGCCCCGGCCCTGGGGGGCTCTGTGCTGGGATGATAAGCTGGAGAAACCCAGTCACTTACCGGAGAACCAGCCTAAGAGGGGGAGGTGCCTGGGCTCCCCATGAACAGAGGGCTGGGATCTTGGGTGTCAGACCGGTGCCTTGGAGAAGGTGACATGTAAAGCGGGGCTCCCGTACAGGGTGCATGGGGTGGGGGTTGGGTGCTTGTCTCTCCCCAGCCCTGAGCGAAGGGATATCGCCGAGGACCGCACCCCAGGTTGCTGGTGCCCCACCCAGCAAGGGTCTGGCGCAGTCAAACTGTGCCCAGTACGACTGTCTGAGTCACCCAGGCCTCTGCAGTTGGCTCTCTGGAGAGAGAGTCATGGCCATTTCTAAGACAATTGCTAGACAGACATCGGGAGCCACCAGACATAACTCAACGTAATTATTCCTGCATAATGCCTTCTCCTACTTGATTCTGTCTCCAGCAATGACTATAATATTTATCTGTCACAGGAAAACTGGTGGCCAGGGAGCCGCTGTGGCTTAGTGATAGAGCCAGGAGGAAATGTGCAGTCCGAGTTAATGGACTCTTCGCAAGCAGGCTGGAGCCAGAGCCTGCAGCGTCTGGACGTCTCGGAATGATGAGCTCCCACCTGTGGAACCCTGGTGCCAGAGTGGCCCAGCTTCCCGGGGTGTCAGCACCCCGCCTTGTCAAAGATGGGCAGCCAGGACGGGCGGGGATGACAGGACATGCCGGGGTCATTGGGCCGCCCTCCTTGTACCAGAGTGTCTTCTCTGCCCCCGCAGCCCCAGTACGTCCCAGTAAAGCTGCTGCGTGTCTCGTGAGTAGGAGGCCGTGTGGCGCTGTGTCCCATGTGGGTCGGAAGTGGTTGAACTGGTCACGAGCACTCAGGCACTCAGGGCTGCCCCCCAAGCAGGCTTGAAGTGCGGGGGCCTCTGCAGCCGATGAGGCCTCCTTGTGCAGAGGCAGAGGGGTCCCGGAGGCGAGGGCCCGCCAGCGGGGCCACAGTCCGGAGCGCACCTGCTCACTCATCCCCCAGGCTCCTTTGAGCCCGGTAACTAATGGAAAGAGCGAGACTGGGGTTAGGGACTCGCATTTGGGGCATCCCACTCAGGTGCATGTGACCTTGGCAAGCGCCCCCATTCTGTTTGCCCTGCTGTCAGGTGGGGCTTAGGAGCCGCTCTCTCTGTTAGTGCTGCTAGGAGGTGGGATGCCAGTGATGACTTCTAGCACATTCTGCTGCGGGTGCTGTTGCTGCTTTTCTCCAGGGTACCCTGGGGAGGGCCCTTGGCCCTGTCTGGTCTTGACTTCCCTGAGCGTCAAAGCCCAGCTCAAGAACCGTGAGGCAGCTTTGCTGAGAGCGGTAGGAGCCTCCCTAGAGAATGAGGGGCCGGGGCCGGCAGAGGGCGGTGCACTGCTGTGCAGGTGGGCACACGTCACTGCCCACAGACCTCTGGCACCAGACTGACCCTGCTGGTGAGAGTCTGTGTCATGTGGGAGCAGGGAAGGTAACAAATGTTCCTGCATGTGGGACGATGATGGTGGACAGAGGTCGGTTCTTCCTGGCCAGTCTTGCTGTGACCAGGAAACTGCTCTAAAAACAAAGCTTATGAAATGCGTAATTGGGTGCTTTTTAAACACAGGCACGGCTGTGCCCTTGTGGCTCAGGTGGCTGAGGTGCCAGCGTGCGGACCACGTACGGCCCAAGGACCGGAGTTCGGGACCCGGGGCTGGGATGAAAAACCCAGAATGAGCAGCTATCTAAATCCTCCTTTCTTGAAAATGCGTTTTCCTTACCTCCTCTCTAAAAAGCAATCGTAACAAAAACAAAAGCGCAGTGCCCTTCCTTCCGTGAGGACGTTGGTGGGCGACGCAGGACGGCTCCAGCAGCCGAGCCGGGCAGGGAGCTGAAGTCTGAGAGCGTGTGCCCGGCACGTGTGGCTCTGTTAGGGAGATGGGGTGCAGCCTGGCCTGCGACCATGCGCTCTGCTTCCAGAAGCAGTCGTCCTGCACTGGGGCGTTCCTTTGTCAAACGGAGTATTTATTGAGCATCTCTGCATAGGGACGGGGGCAGCAGCACCGCCCTCGTGGAGCTCACGTTAAGTAGGGGAGATGCAGCCCCCCATTCTTCAGGAGTGGGCAGCCTCGCTCACCACACACCTGCAGGCCT
This sequence comes from Solenodon paradoxus, assembly GCA_004363575.1. Classification (NCBI taxonomy): domain Eukaryota; kingdom Metazoa; phylum Chordata; class Mammalia; order Eulipotyphla; family Solenodontidae; genus Solenodon; species Solenodon paradoxus. The sequence continues at coordinate 1,194 of RJWH01007360.1, read as the reverse complement.
GCCTTTCCCAGGTGGACAAGGACCTGGTCCCATCCTCTGGGCGACTCTCGGGAGCGCAGGGAACCGTGATCACTGGTTGCAGGGGGAGGGCGTGCGGGGCGAGAATTGACCAGGTGTGTGTGGCGCAGGAAGAAAATCGGACTCTCGGTGGAGATGGCAGGAGAGGACTGGAGCTGGCGTGACCGGGCCAGCAGAGCCGGCTCCATCTGGGCTCTCCCACTCGGAAGGTTGTGACTTTGAGAAGTAGTCAGCTGCTCGAAGCCTCAGTTTCCCCGTCCATAAAATGGGAGGAATGGTTCTGCTGGCCTCATCAGTTCTCGGGCAGCTGAAAATAGATGCTGCAGTGAAATGCGTAGAAAGCCGCCGCTGGACACGGGCCTTGTAGGGAGCAGCTGGGGCATGTTCTAGTCTTCGCAGCAGGAAGGGGTAAAGGAGGGGGTCCCCGCGTCACAGAGGGCATGTGGGACACAGGAGACTGGGGTGGAATGGGTGTCCTTCTCTTCTCACACATGTGACTGAGCCATTGGCTGGGCTTGGGGTGCCGTCTGTCCTTCCATTGCATGCCCCTCCTCACTGAGTACCCCATGGGTGGCCTGGCCCCACCGGGGTGCAGCAGGCCAGCCTTGGCCTCCAGGAGGACCTGCCGGTGGTGCAGACTGCTTTGGGGCTGAGCTCGCCGTGGCGGCTGGGTGCCTCTGTCCCAACATTGGCTCTCACCTGACCCCTTGGGGTCTGCGTGTGCCGAGGCCACAATGCCACGTGACACTGCTCACACTCAGAGCAGCTCTGTAGGCCACAGAGGCGGCGCCAGGTTCTGACTCTGGCTGTGGTCCCTGGACCCTCAGTGAGTCCCTGGAGGCTTTCCTGTCAGGGCCATGGTGGCCTCCCTCCCTCGGTGTGGGAGCCACAAGCATGTCCTGCCCCAAGCAGCTGGACAGGGCCAGGAGCCAGGGGTTTTCCCAGAAGCCACCAGGGAAAGGCCACATCCACAGCCGACATCACCCACTGTCCTCTCTTCCAGGGCGTGGTCTCGCCTTCTGGTCGAGGACGCAGAGGAGGTCTCCAAGTTCTGACCCCTGCTCCTGCTCGGCCTCCACTGGACCTCAGGTAAGCCAGTCTGGGAGGCCCGCAAGCCGGGGGGCGGGGAGGATGAAGGGGGGTGAGGAGGGAGGGGTGGGGAGGGCGGAGGAGGGG
>RJWH01007359.1:0-41170 GCA_004363575.1 Solenodon paradoxus | reverse complement strand
AATCTGAGCCCAGACCTCAGCTAGAGCCGGAGAGAAGGTAAAGAACAATGGTTCATAAGAAAGACAACTCCCCCGTTTACAGGCCGCTGCAGCTTTCTCTTAGATTTCACTAAGCAAGTCGGCAGTGACTGTCATCGTTTACATCGTCATTAAATATTAATTTGATATTCTGTGATTGTTCATTACTTTTCAATCTGAGCTAAACTCTGTGATGCATTGTGCTGGTTTGTTCTCCTCCAGTTCGGGCCCATGGTTTCATGTGGAAGGTCATTACCAAAGACTGTTGGGCATGGACCTTAGATCCAGTGCAGGAAACCAGCTCCGAAGCAAAGGGTCGCTCACTGTCCATCAGTGTGTTTGATGATTATTCCTTGTGTGAGGAGGAGGAAGAACATAGATTACACGCCTCTCAGGGCTCCCCTGGTGGATTGCAGATGGCTTTGTCCTTTCGCCTGTTAGCACATCCATAAATGACAGCGCAGCCTGGGCAGAGCGCATATAAAAACCACTCTTTCTAAAAATCTTTTCTAGTGGTACCCTCCATGTGAGGATCCCAAATCAATTCGGTTTCCAGTCATCATAAACACTGGCTGAGTTGAGAGACAGGACCCATCTTCATTTTGTGCATGAGGAAGATTCGAGGGCCAGTGATGTGAATGTGCAAATGGACTCATGGTAAGGGAAAATGGGCTCAGCTTCTATTTGAAAGGAAACTGTTTCTTCAATATATTATTTATAACGCTTTTGACTGCATATAAATACACAACTAAAATTGCTTCAACACTGGGATACCAAAAAGAATACACACAAAAAATCCAGAGGTGGATGGTATCATTCAGTGACAAACATGGCTGCACAATGATCTCAGTGAACCAGACTTTCTTTGAGTTTAGCTAGGTGTTAAACTTGTCCCCACCTCAGTTGCAGAGTAATTGCCATGGTCCCAGACATTGAATGTCCCAATGTCCCACTGAAGAAGAAAGATGTTTCCAGCCATGCCAGGTTTCTTATCAGGAAGGAACCCTTCCCCAGAAGCCCTCGTCCTCAGTCCCCATGGGCCACAATTGGTCACGTGTCCTTGCCTTAGCTGCAAAGGAGGCTGGGAAATGAGCAGCTAGGTGATTTGGATGGGAGGTTCTTTGTCATCAAGAATGGAGCAGGAAATAGCATTTGTGCATGTAATTGTGGGCGTTTTTCACACTTAGATGGAATTTTAATTGAATTCCTAGCACGTTTTGCGTCCCTCTAGCCACCTTCATGTGCCTTACAGTATTTACCTTGATTAAGCTGTACTCAAATTCGAATGGTCAAGAAATTACCTTCTGGGAACTTGTTCACCTATTCCTCTCTACGGTCCTCGAGTTGTTCATTAGCAAATAAGAATACCGACTCCCAAGTCAACTGAAGATCAGTATTAAAAAAAAAACAAAACTGAAAAATGCAATGGACATGGGTTCAAGCAATCTGGGTTATGGAGAATTGAATGTTCTTTGTTTCTAGCAGAGACTTAACCTATGAGGCTGAACAGAACACACCTAATATCTAGAGTAAAAGCCTAAAAGCTAAATGGTTTTAATTCTTGTTCTTTCGAGTTGGATCAGAACCCAAATTGACCACAGATCTTGACTCACCACAAGGAATAGCTCAGAAATAAAGGGCCCAAATGCTGCTTAGTTCCTGTGTATTAGCTTAGGTCGACCTCATCGGCTGGGCTTATTCATTAGAGCCCAGTGAGAATACATCGCCGTTTACCTATGTTTTGCATTGAAGTTTCTGTCAACAAGTAATCAAGTCTCTCCAGATGTTTCATTTGCTATAACAAAGCTACTGTCACAAACAATAACTCACAGATGTTCCCTTTGAAAAGCAGATTAAAAATGTTTTCGTTAATGTTTTCAAAATATCAAATGAATTGCGGAGAATATGGACGCAAAATTGGTTTGAGGGATATCTATTTGAAACTGGATTTAAAAAAAATAATTAACGCTAACGTCTTTGGGGAAGATGAATCAATGTCAACAAATAAAGCAGAAAAATAAACGTAGTGGGCTTTTCTTGTCAAGGAAGATTCAAGTGGTTAGAGATTATGAAATTTGCTTGTCAAAGAAGAGTTTCATTTCTGTTTATTTCATTTTCTTTTTCTATCCGCTGGTTCCCTTACTGTACTTCACATGGAGTTGACTCACTCTTGTGTTCCTTTGAATCTTTGTTTCTGAAGTGATTCTTTTTTATTTGCTAATTTTCTCCTCAGGACTGACAGCTCTTTTTATGCCCTCCTATTGGTTAGTCACAGCATTTGAGAGCTCTGCCATATCGGATTTATGTGCCACTTTTATAGCTTTAGAGTTTTCTTATTTTCTCTTAACCTTATTTTGTATTATTACATAATAGGCTTCATTTCAGCTTTTTACACATTTTTCTGCAGTGCCTTCATTATCTGTTGGTATGTTATTTGATTCATTCCTCTTTTCCCTCATAATATCCTTTATCCTTCTAAAGGATATTATCACAAACTGTTTCTACTGCTTGTTTAAATGAGGTGGGTGCTCCTGTGGTTTTAAGAAGGCTCTTGAATGGGGACCAGGCAAAACACAGTACAATACGTTCTCACTTAATGTCGTTGATGGGTCCTTGGCAAATATGACTTTAAGTGAAACAACATTTAACAAAACCAGTTTCACTAGAGGCTAATTGGTAGCCACAAGAATTAAGTTCCTCTGGTATATTTCTGCTCACAAAACATATCAACAAACTTCTAAAGAAAGACCCCAAGCAATCTAATATTAAACAATCAGTTATATTCATTCATTCATTTTGCAAGCTGCTTGTTCCAGGTCAGGGTCACTGGTGGCCTAGGTCTAGCCAAGCAACTGAGGGTGCGAGGAGGGGAACCCACCCTGGAGAGGACGCCCTTCCATCACAGGATGCCTCACGCACAGGCATACTCAGTCAGATTGGGAGAATTTAGATGCCATGAATCCAATGTGCGCATCCTTGAGATTTGGGAAGAAACCAGGGTATGCAGAGAAAACCTACGCAACCCTGCGGAGAACGTGCAGACTCCACAGACAGTGGCCCTTACCAAGAATCTCCTGTTTTTCCATGAATGCGATAATGAAATGGTGCTGAACAAGACAACCTTATCCAAGGACTTGCTACATGTCACTTTTAGAGCTTGCCGAGGAATTGTATGCTCCAAGCTTTGGAGTAAGAATCATCTAGAGTAGGATGCTGAGACACCACTCACTATGGGTGGCCACCAGGGAATAAATTTGTCCCATGTGCTTCCGTGTCGTGTGCCATCACATATCTTCATTCTTCTGATATTCTCAACACAGCCCAATGCAATAGGCTAACAGGTCTCAATATCGCATATCCATTGATACCACAAGCTTTGCATGAATGTTCTAAAATTGGGTCAGTGCCCCAGATTTTCTATAGTTACGGAACAAATGTAGAGAAAAGTCTTCAGCTTTCTCTCACAAAGAAAAGATCTTTCACCCCCAAACCCCAGTCATGTAAAGTTCGAATATTGCTTGGAAATTGTAACAGCTGAAACTTTTTGAAAAGACAGGTCTACTTCCTAAACTTGTCATACATGTGAGGCAGTAATCACAGGCTTTAGAATTATAGAATTATTTTTTACTGAGCTTCATGTACAAAGGAACAAAAACAAAAACATCTTTCGATGATGTCAGTGGGGTGTCTCAACCTGTGATTAGAAAAAAAGGCCAATCTCAATTCATTATTTTTTGCCATCATTCTGCCAAATACAGGTTCTCTTATGCTGTCAAGTTCACAGGAATAAGATCAGGGAAATGCTTAATAAAACAATGAGTTTCTCCATATTTTGGCTATTCTTATTAGACTAAGAAACTGATGAGAATGTTTAAATATGTTGACAAGAAGGGGAAAAGATATTTTTAAGAAGTCTTATTTCATCTACTACCCTGCATTCATCTTTGCCACCAAAACCTCAAGTTGAGGTCAAACTGAGAACACACGATTTTCATTCATAGATGTGTAGGGTTAATATTCCCAATTAAACACCACCTTTCTGATTGACAGTTCACAGACACAATGAAAACAAGCAACACGTGGATGATAAAATCTTAAGAGACAGTATATCAAGCAAATAGGAACAATAACATTTTCTGATACATCAAACTTATTTTCTTTTCTACCCTCCATCTGTTCCCCACAGATATGCACATGTGATGTATGCGCCCAGGCATGAATGAACAAACACTAAAAAAGTCAAATGATAGATGATGGAAGGTAGAATAATGATTTCTATCGAGTAATTTTTGCCTAATGTTGAGGTATTATTCGACATTTTTTTAGACATCTTTATAATCGAGTATGTAGCTCATTTTTGTATGTATTCTCAGATGTTCTCCAGAAAAATACTCACAGGCTTTGAGACTCAGTTCTACACATTCTATTAGCTCCTTTGTTACTTGTGTTGTTTGACACTTCCATACGCTTGCAAAGTTTCCTCTTCTTGACCCCTAGCTTTCTGAAAGCAATGTGCTAAAATCCCCCTGCAGTTCTGAAGCTTTTCATTTTTCTTTGCAATACTGTTGATTTTTTTGCTTTATATGTTTTGAGGATCTATTATTCATGGCTATTATATAGTCTCATCATATTTTTTCCTTTATTACTATGCAATGACCTACTTAATCTCAAATAATGCCTTTTTTGCCTTGAAGTACTTTTTGACACATGTGTTGCTACGTCTGATTTTTTTGTTATTTTTGGCTTGGCACATAGTTCTCCTTCATTCCTTTACTTTTAAAATAACCTTTACATCATATTTAAAGAATGATTTCTGATTTGAAAACCTGAATTGAGAAATCAGTTTATAACTTTTGAGTTGAACTCATGTATTATTGTGATTGCTAATATACTTTTATTGATTGATGACATCTTTCTTTGCATTTTCTTTGTTCCATGCCTTTTGTTGATTTCTTGTTTGTTTCTTTACTGATTTTTTTTATTGCTTCCTCTTTTTGTCTTCTGCTTTAGACATCATCATTCTATTTCTCTTCTTCTTTGTAGTCACTCCTGAATGCTTAACATGCATACTTGACCTAAAAAGTTATATCTGTACCCTCTTCCTGAAGAGATAAGACCAATATATTTTTTTTAAATCACCACATTTCTAAAGCCCCATGTGTCTGGATTGTAGAAGGATTCCCACAGGATGTGTTTCTATTTCTCTCAGCCAGATGTATAAGAGGTTTTATTGGCCTAGAACTAGTTTTATATTGATTTCTCAGCCTGGAGACTCTCAGACCATGTGGGTAGTGAAAATTCATGCCCCACATCCACTTGTGGCACAAACCTGCAGCCTCATTTTCTTTCTTTTTTTAAGTGAAAATATTGTATTTAATGGAAACATTGAGAATGCCAATGAAACAGCTGCAACTTTTTTTAAATTACAGAGTGGAATGTGTTCACAGAACAGCAATTATTTCATATAAGCTGCATGAGAGACAATTGAAGATGAAAAATTCTACCATTCCCACGTATACCTAATTTGTACTGTATACCAGCAAGACAGGAAACTTTGAAAAATGTGTCTAGAGTTGTAGGCAAAAATAAGTTCCTTGTTCAATTCTTGGATCGGTCAGGAGCTTTGGTAGCCCACTTTAACTGAGGGGGGCAGCTCTTTTGGAGTTCTGGCTTTATGGAATGAAATAAATTCCAACTTCCTGTCTTGCATGGACCCAAGACCATGTCTCCAGTCCTTATATGGACATCAAATCCCAAAACTTGCCTGAGTTGTAAAGACATTGTATCTGGGTCTGATAAGATACCATGGAGACTTGCTGTATTTTCCCTTTTTGTTTTTGCACTTGGAGAAGTGGATTTTCTTTATTTTGAAGTCAGTTATATATTTAAAAGTTATTGTTGATGCCACCTATCCAGGATGTGTGTGCGCGTGTGTGTGTGTGTGTGTGTGTGTGTGTGTGTGTGTGTGTATAGTGAGAAGATTCTCTATAGGAACTCAGTCCACTTTAGTCCTAAAAGTCCTCAATTCTCAAATAATACTTGAGATTATAAAAGGAGAATTAGTGAATTACTATCCTTAAAGATACGTTTAAGAGGAAGTCATCAGTGGGCAAGAATGCATGTTTTCCCTTTATTGGCATGCTTTTCCGTAAGGGCATCTCTTTCTTATTTTCTGATCTAGATCAATAGGCAGATGCCATTTTAGCCAACCCCAAATAAGCAGCTGAAGCATGTGAAGCATGCCTTTTTGCCATCCAGCACAGCTATTCTTCTTGTCGTAGATTTGGCAGGATAATCAATAGCACCGAAATGGCAATCAATTTCATGTGATTGCACTTGGTTTCCCATCGATTTCAATGCTGACTCTATGGCAGAATAATGAGGGAAATCTGATGCCAATCATTGCCTGTGAATGCCACTGCACATCTTTCTAAGTGACTGAACAGCATCAAAGAAATGGGGAGTGAGAGACATGCCGGCAAAAAGAGAGGACAGAGCAGGAAGAGTGGAGGATAAATTCAGCCCTTGAGTCACATAGCCTGAACAAGATTCCAAGGTATGTTTCCCTAATATTCATGATGTTTAATGGATTAATCTTACTGAGGAAATCTTGATTATAAGTTCCCACTTGGAAATGATTAGTCTAATGACTTTATTTTTTTACCATTGATGTCATGTTCTTGAAGCTAATGGTCACATTTTTATTTACCCATAAAATAGTTCAAACATCCTCTACCAAATGGGTTCTCCATTGAGTAAATTGATGGTAATAGATGCTGTACCTACTATCTATGTATACCTTTTCCTAATACATAGGTCTGATCATTGATTATTTGTGTTCTTTGGACTTCTGTCAAGAATGACATCCTTGTTTGACATATGGCACAGCCATCACACCCAGGGAAGGATTACAGGAGATCCTAATAAGTACACAAAGTTAATAATACACTAAATCACATTTAACTTAAATTTCTTCTAAAACATAAATTCTATTCCCTTGTATAATCTTTCTCTGATTTTGAAAAAAGCTTTCTGCATATTTTTAAATGTCTTTATATTTTGCAAAGGAAATACACTAACAACAGTCAAAAGTTAAAATGATATGAAAAGACATATTAAGACATATCCCCTCTACTCTGGTCTCCATCCACCCCTTTCTTTCTTGTCCCCACTAGCTAATCAGTAATACTAGTTTATTGTGTCCCAGTGCTACATTATGCAAATACAAGTAGATATGAATACTTTTATTATTATCTCTTATACACAAGGAATAATGTTATATATGATGTTCTGCCCTTTTCCCCTTAATAAACGCTTGGGTTGTTTTTTTTTTCCACATCAGTACATCGAGAAGAATACCTTCATTGTATTTTAAGCAATTGCATAGTATTCCAAATTATGTGACTATGGTAAAGTTTATTTAACCAGTCCTCTATTAATGGACAATCGGTTTGTGTCCCATCTTTTATAATTACGAATAGTGCTGCAATGAATAATCATAAACATTTCATTTCTTACCTGTACATCTGTGGAATAGATTTGAAAGGTAAATGCATTTGTAATTCTAATAGTGTCAATTTGTCAATACAGGTTATAACATTTGCATTTTCACTTGTAATGTATAAGGATATGTGACCCCCGCAACTTTACCAATAGAATCTGGTGTGACATGTTTAATTCGTGCCAACCTGATTGGTGAGAAGCAATACCTTAATGTAATTTCTATTTGCCTTTCTGTAATTATGACTAAGGTTGTGGATATGTGTGCATGTGTCAGGAGCCACCTACAGTGTGGTTTTGTTCAGTATATGTGAACTGTGTGTGCATGTCGTGTCTAGTCACTTGTGATTCTTGAAATGGTTTCATGATTTCTTTTTTTCTTTATATTTAAATCTTCACTTCATTTGGAATGCATTCTAGTGTACGAATGCACAGTTTGAAGTATGGTTCCAAGCTTGTATCTTTTCAGATCACAGCTCAGTAGTTCAATTCAAGACACCACCTTTTTCATATGTATGTATCTGGTTCGATTTCTGGACTTTCTATTTCTTTCCATTGATCTTATTCCCTTGTATTCAAGCATTCTTTCTTTCCTTTCTTTATTCAAACACTCTTTCCATAGCTGATATATCTCTGTATGTTGTCCTTGTGCCCACTCACCATCCACTCTCAAGTCTTTCCCTTTGGGCTAGAACAATGGGCCTTCAGCATGTGCACACTTGAAAACTAATGTTTATTACTTACACAAACTCGTTTTCATAGTTCAATTGATTTATTTTTCTATCTGCAAAACATTTTGGGATATTTCAGGTTGGATTAGAGCACAAAACCATTTTCCCGGTAAGATTAATGTAGGTAGTTTTTCATGAAGCAGCTCTTCATTTTGTGGCCAGGCATTCAGGAACAAATCAGAATCTTTAAGGGACAATGTAGAGGCTCTCTAAGGGTATAGATTGATCATGGCCAAGGCCACAGTAGTACACCCCCACCTATACCACTTAATTTATGACTTTTCAGAGTCCAGTGTCTGCAGATACTACAGCGATTCTAACCAGCACCCTCTTACTGGATGACCTAATTCTTGTTTTTTTAAAAAAATGGAAAGTCAACAAAAACTGCTGCAATGGAGATCCCTCTATACATATTTTGAAATACTTGTACAAGTATGTCTGCACGAGAAAATCTAGGAATGGAATCGCTGGGTCAAGAAGTGAATGCATTTACATTGTAAGAGTGAATGTCAATTTTTCCTTTCCAGAAATCCACCAATTTACACAGTCATTCACATTGAAAAAGAGTCCCCACACCTTTACCAACAGAAGATAATAGTGAACATTTTCAGATGTGAAAAGCAGCGATTCATCTGTTTTTATCTGCATGCCTTTAAATTTTAGTGAGAAGAGTGAAAGGGAGCACTTTTCATGTGCTCTGGCCATTAATTTTTTTTTCTTTGAACTGCCTCTTCCTGCCCTTGGACCCTTTTTTCATTAACTTGTTAGTCTTTTTTAAGTTGTGAGACTTAAGAATTTTAAACAAGGGTGAAATACAATCACGGTTTAGAAAGTTCCTTTGTTTTATACACCACATTGACATTATAATTTATCATTCACTTGACTAACATACCCATATTTTAGTGATTTCTGAAGAATCTGGCATAGATTTCTCTAAGGCTCCCTGAAGGAGAAAAGCTATAAAAGCATAAAGTTTATAGATACTTATAGGCTCACTGAAGTAGCATTTGATTTTTCTTTCTTTCTTCTTTTTTTGAGGTTTGAGGCCTAGGAAATATTTGACAAGAGAAAGAACATAGAAACTGCTGAAAATAAAAATAAAATTCATTTGTCACACTCTTTCAAAGAGAGAAAATAAGAGATACACCAGCATTGTATTAATTTCTCTAAAACACTGCTTTCATCTTTCTCTGAATGTCAGAAACATTTCCTCTCACTCCTCTTTGCTGTATACACACTAAGTAACTGCTTGTAAGGAAGGCAATCCTTTGCTTGCATTGAGCTTTCCATTTCCTCTTACACAGACTCTGAACTCCCTAGGGAGGGTCTATCCTGTCCTTTCAGGCCTGGCTTGAGTTACCTTTCCAGCAGGTGCAGTCTCTGTTCTCAATGTGAAACGGCTACTCCATCCACAGTAGACATTGCATTGTCCTCTTCTTGGCCTTTGTTGCTATGCCTACCTTCTTGGGCGAATCCCCTGTCCATGATTCATCTGGTCCTCAAGGTCAGCCAGGTCCTGCTTTTCTTTGAAATCTTCTTGTTTCCCTACTGGAGGCTTCTAGACCCATTCGCCCTAGTTGTTTGCCTCTTCCTTAGGTTTATTTAACCTTTTTTATAAGTGAGTTTTGTCCACAATTATATCAGAAGCTTCTTAAGGCGAAGAGTCCTGTGGCAGTATTCTTAGACACTATCCCTCACCACCATAGGGTACTATGTTAACGCTAAACAATCAAATATTTATTACCTGAACATCATGAAAATAACTTCGAGATGCTTCTAACCTATAATGTGAGGCCCTTCTCAGAAATTTCTACTACCGGATACTTGTTTCTGACCATTCCTTCTCTGCCCAGCCTAGCGATCCACATTCTCCACCTCTCCCTTCAATTCTCAGGTCTTGACCTTCTGCTCTACTCACCCTCTGGAAAAATTGTATCCACCCTATATTTTCTACCACCAGTGACTTCAGATTACACACTGAATAACCCCTGGAGAGCATCTTGGACTCACCTGGCTGATATTCACATCTGCTCCAAATGTCTGGCTTAGTTCCACTGCTCTTCTAATTTCTCTTTACCTGGCCACCTCTGTTCATCTTTTTTTTTTTTACTCTGGACTTGGGGTACATTTCTCCAGGAAGAAAAACATATTCTGATATTGATTCCTCCCAGTTTGGTAAGCAACATCCCAGCCAAATCATTATCATTCCACATAGACTGTAATATTTTATTTATGTTATTTTTCCTATTCTGTATCTTCTCACTTGATTGTGAGTTCCATGAAGCTAGATTCATATTTTATACATCTTTAGTCTGACACATATTAAATGCTCAGTTTGCTGAATGAAAAATCATCAGTGTTTATTTTTTCTCAGTGTGTAGATAACTGAAGTGATATATGAATGAAATTGTTTGGGGTATGTCATAATCCAGCTTCTACTGCCTTATAAAAGGTATGTCTCTGTGGGTTTATATGGAATAAAGGTTTCAGAAATTGTCATGAATACCATGATTTATTGCCTGTATTTGATATTTATTTAGTCCTTTGCAACTTTTCCTGGCTATACTTCCACACAGTGTTTCTGAGCAGGAGAAGTGAACTCTATACCTGTTATGAAATGACTGTGATATAGGTTAAGTGTGTGTGGCAATGGGCTGACTTATAAAATCATATTGTTTTGATATTGCTTCTGGAATGAGACTACAAGCTGCCAAGTGATGAAGAGAATCACAACTATTAGCCGGAATAAGCCAGGTGGCTGTCACGATGAAGAGGATTGTCAAACTGGAATAGGAGAGGAAGAGAAAATAAAACACTATTGTCTTCTATTCATGTAACTGCTATCATGGCTCCTACATTTTAATAAAATGGCTGCTTAGACATCAAATTAGAGACAAAATAGAAAATTGGGTAATTTTATCTTGATTTCTGGTTCTTAGTAAAGAAATATGATAAATTTAAGTTCAACTTAATACATAGAAGTCAATTATAAGCAGTCTATCTCAAGTCAGTATAAGTGTGCATAGGTTCTCCAGGTAACCTGTTGCTCAACTTCTGTCTGCTTCTTCCTCTTAGTGGTATATTTGGAATTGTTGACACTCTTAACCTTGAATGTTTTTGATATTTTGTGCAGGAAACATAAGACAATGTTCCTGAAAATGAAGAAAAGACAGTCTCTGTATACAGGTCCTTGTCCCTTGAAACTGTAATCTATGGAGTATATTTAAATTATTTTGTAACTTTCCACTAACTACCTACTCCTAAATCTCTAACTGACCTATAAAGACCTTTATCAACTCTTATTTTACAGAAGCCTGATCATGTCATCAAATAATATTGTGACTATCTGATTCTGGTACAATCATTGACACATTGATTTTATTACCTTCATCCTGTCTAGAATTATTAATAATTTGTTGTTCCGCTTGATCTTCCTTCCCTTCTAATCTTTGTGAGATTTGTGGTTTGTAATCGCTTTGTAGCCAACATTCTCAAATAATGTAGTTTTCATTTTACATTAATCTAAAATGGAGTGTTATTGGGTAAAATACCCCTTAGGAGTATAATGAAAAGGACCCATTAATTTTCAGGGCAGGAGGGCTAATTACTCCCCTCCCCCTTAAGTACATATTAATTGCTAATAAATTTTTATAGAATTGAGTACCTTAAGCTAATCTTGATTTTTATTTCCAATGTACAGCCTATCTGAAATGCCTGACCTGAACAAGAAAAAAAGCTTTAGATAAGGTGCTTAATAAATATGCCTTATGAAATTTCAGTTTGTGACTTAAAATTGAAGGAACTTTGGAACTCTAGAGGGAATGCTCATGTTTTTTAATTAAAGGGGACTGTAATTGGGACATCTGAACATTTTGAGTACACACATGGGCAAGACTTCACAGGAAATATTTTGCAGCATCATTATAGAAAATAAAGAAGAGGCACGATAGCATGATGGCTGAGACCTTGGCCCTCGTCGTGAACAGATTCAATGAGAAACCCAACTCCATTAGCGTGACCTTTGGAAAGTTGCTTAAATTTCCTGATACTGGGTTTATTAATCTATAAAATAAGGATAATTAGAGTGCTTCCTAATTCATATAGTTATTGTGAAGATTAAGTGGGATAATGTATATGAAGTCTTAGAACAGTTCCTAACAAGGTCATCAATCAACGTTAGTGATTTGTAGTATTCAGAGATGTTCTTTTAGGGACACAGTCAAGATGGCAGACTAGCAAGATCTTGAGCTCACCTCTTTCCCACAGGAACAACAAAATTGTATCTAAATAAAAACTATAGACTTCTAGAAGAACTGGGAATTGGGAGACTGGCATCTCCACAAAGAAAGGTGATAGAACACATCAGAAAGGACAGAAAAAAGTGGAATACAGTCTCACTAATATCACTGCCCAGGCACCATAACACAAGTTGGGAGAGACACCAGTGATAGAGAGCCTCTTCCCAGGGACTAAGGGGCTGGCTCCACGTTAGATGCTGCAGCATTTAGGAATTGCACTCTAGAAGAAAGGGCATTTATCCAAAAAACACTAATTGAAAACATATTCACATTTATGCTATTGCAGCATATTTACAATAGCCAAGAGCTAGAAGCAACTTAAATGCCCACTGGCAGATAAGTGGATAAAGATGTGAGATACACTTACACGATGGAATACTACACAGCTATAAAAAATGAAATCCTGCCATTTGGAACGAGATGGATGGACCTAGAGGAAATTGTGTTTAGTGAAACACATCTGAAGGAGATAGATTTTACATGATTTCAATCATGTGTAGTATATAGAGAAACCGAACAAACAAATGAAACAAATCAAACATAAACTTTCAGTTTATAGGATCAAATTAGTGTTTACCAGAAGGGAAGTAGAAGGGAAGGCAGGTTGGGTAAAAGGGGTCAATTATATGGTGAAGAATAGAATTGGATCGCTGGTGGTGGGTTTAATGCAAGTGTTAATTTGTTAACTTAGGATGATGTATACCTTAAACCTATGCACTTCTTCTCATCTGTACAGTGCATCTTCTTTGGTGAAATGTTTATTCAAATATTTTGCTCACTTTTATGAGCTTATTTTCTTATTGAGGCTTGTGAATTTTTAAAATATATTTGATAGACAAGTCCTTACTAGAGTCATGTTTTCTAGAAATTATCATCCAGCCTATAGCTTGTCTTTTCATTCTCTTTTCAGTGTCTTATCTCAGAAATAACCTGACCTAAGGCAAATATTTCTGCCCATGTGTTTTTCTAGAAATTTAGGTTTTACATTAAGTTCGTGATTCATTTTGAGTTAATTTTTATGTTCAAGGTGTGAATACCTGTTCATTTTTTGTATGTGTAGATCCAAGTGTTCTAGCACCATTTGATTAAAAAAAGAAAAAAAAAAGGCTATCCTTAATCCATTCCACTGTTGCTGAGGCTGTGTGAAAATCACTTGTGTGTGTGTGTGTGTGTGTGTGTGTGTGTGTATGTGTGTGTATGTTTCTGGACAGTCTAACCTACTCTATGAAAGGCTTTGCTTATCTGACTCCAATACCACACTGTTTTGATTACTAATACTTTATAATATTGCTTGAAATTAAGTAATTCAGCTTTCCCACTTTATTATTTTTCACAATTGTCTTGACTATTTTAGGTCCTTTGTATTTTCATATGAATTTTAGAATCAACATGCCCACTTCTACAAAAAGTTACTGTTCCGTATTTTCATTAGGATTGTAGTGAAATGATCAGTTTGAGAGGAGAAGGCATCTTAAAAGTTTTGGGCTTCCAATCCATTTATTTGGGTCTTCCTTAATTTCTCTTAGTAATTCTTTTAGCTTTTGATATACAGCTCTTCTATAGCTTTTGTAAAATTTATCACCAAGTATTTCATATTTTTTATATTGTAAGTGGTATTTTTTCAATTCCAATTTCTGACTTTTCATTGCTGACTGACTTATTAAGTTTTAGTTTTTGAGATTCCATCTGATTTTTTACATAAAAAATTATGTTTTGTGATTAAGGACATTTTCATATCTTCCTTTCCAATCTACATGCATTTTATTTGTTTATTTTCCTGTCTGATCGTCCCATCGGAAATTCCAGTACAAGGTAAAAGAGAAGTATTCATTCCTGGGATAAACTTACATACTAAGGCATATTATAGTGGAGGAGGGAACCTGTGGTTGAAAGAGTAAAAATGATAGTGGTGATGAGCACTCTGGTGGTGAGTGTAGTATATGATATATTAGTGACTGACGTGTGAATCTACTCTCCTGAAAGCCACATAAATAAGAGAAACAATAATAAAAATTAAATTTAAAAATGCATTATTATTTGACATATTGTTGGATTTGATTCACTGCTATTTTCTTCAAAATTTTACTACTCCTGTTCATGAGAGATATTGCCCTATAGTTTTCTTTAATGTCTAACCCCATCTTACGTTTTGGTACTGTTTTCAAAGATTCATTTGGGAATTCTTTTTTTTTTTTTCAGTTGTCTGGAAACTGTATAGCATTACTATTATCTTCCCCTTAAATATTTGCTAAATTCACCAGTGAAGTCATCTGGAGCTGGAATTTCCTTTGTAAGAAGACTTTTTTTTCCCTTCCACCCTATTTATTTCTGCCTGCCTGCCTGTCTATCTGTATTTACCTACTTATTTACTTAAATTTTGTGATAAGAGCATTTAACATAACATGTAACTTCTTAGCATACAATGTATTATTGTTAACTCTAGGCTCTGTGCTGTGCAGTGGATATGTAGGACTTGGTCATCTTGAGAAATGTTTTTCTTAAAGGTGCAGGTAAAAAGGTAGGCAAGACAAGGCAGGCAGCCAGGAAGAGAGGGGAGGAAGAAGCATTTTCTTTATTTTATTTAGTTGTTTGTCTTGGGTATTTGAACCCACGGTCTTCAGATGTATGTCAACTGTGCCCAACCACTACTCCACTGGGCGCACCAGTCTTGAAACTTTTTTTAAAGGAAAGGTACAGGCAGGAATGAAGGTGAGCAGAGGGAGGCAGGCAGGCAGGATGAGAGAGGAGGAAGCATTTTATTTAGTTGTTCATTTTGGTTTCTTATCCAGGCCTCGGGTCTTGAACCAGAGACCTTTGGATATATATGACCTATGCCCAGTGGACAAAACTACTAGGCCACCAGCGTGGACCACTGAAACTTTTAATCCTTTGACTGTTAGCTCCCCCTTCCCTCTTCCCCGCCAGATCCTGGCAACCAGCATTCTATTTTCTGCTTCCATGAGTTTGAGTATTTTAGATGCTTAATATGTGGAATCATGTAGTATTTATCCTGTGTCTGACTTATTTCACTTAGCATAACATCCTCCAGGTTCATCCATGTTGTCACAAATGGGGGGAGTTCCTCCTTTTTGAAGACTGAATAATATTTCATTGTTTTTGAAGATCACACTTCACTTTCTTTATCCAATCATCCATCAATGGGCATTAGGTTGCCTGCAAGCTTGGTTATTGTGGATAGTGCTGCAATGAACAATGGGAGAACAAATATGTCTTCAGGATCCTG
The DNA here is from genome assembly GCA_004363575.1 of Solenodon paradoxus. Classification (NCBI taxonomy): domain Eukaryota; kingdom Metazoa; phylum Chordata; class Mammalia; order Eulipotyphla; family Solenodontidae; genus Solenodon; species Solenodon paradoxus. The sequence continues at coordinate 25,379 of RJWH01007359.1, read as the reverse complement.
ATTATACTTCCTTTTTATATAAACATAAAAGTGAGATCACTGGATTATATGGTGGGTTTTTTTTTTTTTTCTTTTGAGGAACCTCCATGCTTTTTTTCCATAGTGGATGCACCAATTTACATTCTCATCAACAGTGTACAAGGGTTCATGTTCTTCCACAATCTTGACAAATCTTAATCTTCTGTTTGAAACAGCCATCCTACTCATTCTGGTTTTGATTTGCATTTCCTTGGTGAGTGGTGATTCTGAGCACCTGTTCATGTACTTACTGGCTATTTGTATGTCTTCTTTGGAGAAATGTCTATTCAGTTCATTGGATCAATAATTTTCTTTTTTTAATCTTGTTGGAGAAGCACTGCATCATTCATTTCACTAGATAGGTTTAAGGTATGTGTCATCATAAATCAATATCAATATATACTACATTACATTTATCACCAAAACTCATTTATCAGTTTTTAAAATCAAGAGCTTTTTTCTGTTTATTTTATCGAGTTAAAGGTGTTCCCTATATATTTTAGATTAATCATTTACCAAATAATTGGTTTGCAAATATTTTCTCCCATTTCATACTTTATCTTTTCATCTTGCTTCTTTTCCTATTCAGAAAATTTTCAGTTTGATATAACCCCACTTATCTATTTTTCCTTTTGTTGCCTGGGAATTTGATATCATATTCAAGATCTCCATCTAAGTTTTCAGATATTTTTACATAAAGTAGTTCATACTATTCCATTATTATTCCTATAATATCCAAGGAATTTGTATTGATGTCACCTTGCTTGTTTCTGATATTAATAATTTGTATCTTCTTTTTCGTCTTTGATTATTCTCTCTATAGGTTTATAAATTATATTGATCTTTTCAAAGAACCACCTACTAGTTTAACTAATTTTGCCTACTATTATATGTTCTATTCCATTGATGCCCACTCTGATCTTTATCATTTCCTTCTTTTGCTTTTTTTTGTTTAATTTCCTCTTCTTTTTTTAGTTTATTCAGGTGGACGGCACAGTCATTTGATTTAAGATGAAAATTTTACAGTTGTTGAATATAGTCATTTAGGTCTTCAAACTTCCTCCTAAGTAGTACATTTGTAGTGTCCCATAAATTTTAATGTGATGTCTTTTTATTTTTATTAAGTTCAATATACTTTCTAATTTTCTTTTTTATTTCTTCTTTGAGCCATGGCTTATTTAGAAGTATGTTTATTTATGAACAACTTGAGTAGCTTTCAGACAACTTCCTGTTATTGATCCCTACTTAAATTCCACGTGTTAAGTTTGAGTCCTTTTATGGAGACTTGTTTGCTATCCACAATATGTTCTATCTTGGTAAATATTCTGTGTAAAGTTGGTTCATTTTGTTGTTCAAGTCTGCTATGTCCTTGCTGATTGCTTACTTTTGAAAAGATCAATCACTGAGAAAGGGGCATTGAAATCTCCTGTAATTGTATATTTTCCTTTTTGCCTTGTAGTTTTATCATATTTGCATGATTTATAGGTGCATAAGCTTTCAAGATTGCTATTTCTTCCTGATGAACTGTTCCTTTTATCTTTATGAAATGACCTTCTTTAACACTGGTAATCTTCTTTACTCTGTAAATCCACTTTGTCAAATAGCGATGTAGCTTTCTACCAATTAGTGTTTGAATGGTTTATCTTCTTCCTTGTTTTACTCCTAATTTACTTGTGTCTTTATAGGTCCCCTTGTTTTTTAATCTAACCTGACAATCTCTACCTTTCATTGAGCGCATTTAGACCATTTGCATTGAATGTGATTATTAATATGGCTATTTTAAATATTTCCTGTTGTTACATGGTTTCTTTTTCCCTGTAATTTCTTCTCTTTTTCCTTTTTCCTACCTCCTTTGAAATTGAAAAATATAATTTCTATTTTAATTCAACTATTGACTTATTAATTATAATCTTTCCAAATTTAATTGGTTGCTTTAGAATTCACATACAAATAATCACAGTCTAACCTTTAAGTGATATTTTACCACTTCACACATAGTATGTACAATAGCATTTTTCTATTTCTTGCCCCCCATTTTTGTGCTACTGTTGTTATACACTCATTTTTACATATATTATACAGCCCACACTATATTGCTATGATTTTGGTTTAAATAGTCAATTAACTTGTAAATATATTTAATTGATAGAAATTGTGTCTGTGTGTGTGTGTGTGTGTGTGTGTGTGTGTGTGTGTGTGTGTATGTGATCCCATAGGTGCTGTGTGCATGTTGGTGAACCTGAGAGCTGGAGACTGGATCTCTATTGGTGGGACTGCCCTCTGGTCCAGGTGGTCTGGCTTTATCCCCGACTGTTTTAGTTCCAAAGAATTCTCAAAGGACTAGGGTGGTCATTCAACTGACCAATCATTGAGCTATAGGATAGCAAAGTGATTTTGAAAGTCTTTAGAAATGTGTAGTTGCATCCTTATCATTCTGTCGATGAGGAAATAGAAGTACAAATCATTTCAAAGACTTATACAAGTATCTCTGAGATTTAAGTCTGGGGACTGCTATCTTGGCAGCTTGCACATGACACTGCTCACTAGATCCAACCATATTAAAACAGTGGTATATTAGCATTCATGGAGGCATTTCTGAGACAATATTATGGCCGTTGGCATTTAATTCACCCTGCTTCTTAATGTCAGCCTACTTCTTGCTTATAAGCAATTTAAACTTCAGGGATTGGGAGGAGTATGTCCAATCTGACAGTGGAAAAATTAGATACTATTTTATATGAAAGCAGATTAGTCTAGAAAACTAGTCATTGGTGAAAAATGAGTTCAGAATAGTCCACAGCCATTTAATTTGGGAACTAGGTATTCTGAAGATAGATTTTCTTTTCACCTTTCCTTTCGTAAATTGTATTGAAATTTAAAATATGTACATAAAACAAAAATTGCAAGGTGGTTTGATAATTTTTTGTTATTTCTTCATCTATGTAACCACCACGCAGATCAAGACAAAGATATCAGAAACCATTTAAGAAAACTTTCTAATGTCCAAAGGGACATAATACCTGACCCCTGTAATCACTTTTGTGACTTCTATAACTATTGGTCAATTTTATTTCTTTTTGAATTTAATATGACTATAACAAAGAATATGTCTTACTTTGTGTAGTCTCGCACTCAACATTTTTTCTAACATATCCATCCATATTAGTGCACGAAACAAGTTTATTTTATTGCTGAGTAGTATTTTCTCTTATGAATATATCCCAATCCCTGAAGTTTAAATTGCTTATAAGCAAGAAGTAGGCTGACATTAAGAAGCAGGGTGAATTAAATGCCAACGGCCATAATATTGTCTCAGAAATGCCTCCATGAATGCTAATATACCACTGTTTTAATATGGTTGGATCTAGTGAGCAGTGTCATGTGCAAGCTGCCAAGATAGCAGTCCCAAGACTTAAATCTCAGAGATACTTGTATAAGTCTTTGAAATGATTTGTACTTCTATTTCCTCATCGACAGAATGATAAGGATGCGACTAGACATTTCTAAGACATTTCTAAAGACTTTCAAAATCACTTTGCCTATTTGTCCTATTGATGGATACTTGAATTGCTTACAGTTTTGGGCTATGGTGAGAAAAGTTGCTATGGATATTCTTATAGGAGTCTTTTGGTGAACCTAGGCACTGGAGACATAATGTACCATATTTGAAAGCTCTTGATACCTTCATTTTAACATTGTTGCTAATTTATTTTTGCCTTTCTAATTCCTAGCTACCACCAAGCAGAGGATGCTATTTTTGGTCTCATCTTCTCTCTCAAGGAATCACTTCTCTGAGGGCATCAGAAATTAGGACCTCTGGCAGCAGAGGAGCCCATCCACATGCCCTGCAACTCCGTTGGAGGGTTTCAGTTGTCTTTCCCTTGAGTGGCATCCTCAGAATTATCTATAGAAAAAATAGACTTATTTTCCTATGGAGAAAAAGGGAAAATTTGATTTTCTTCCGTTGAACTGGTTATATAGAGAAACATAAAATTGGGTAAAAAGCTAGAAAACATTTCTCTCTAGAAAGAGTACCTTGTCAAGGGAGGTAGAGGGACTTAAGGAACTTTGTCCTCATAGCTATGATTCCTTACTTATTTGAAGATATAAAACACCCAGGGATGGTTCTCCAGCTTCTGGGTTCACTTCACTGTGCGCCATATCTTTATCCATCGGGCACTGAGCAGAAGATAGCACTGAATTAGGATAAATGTCCCTGCTGTAGCCAGTAACTTTTATAATTATCTTACTTTTTTATGAAAAAGCTGCCAATTGTTTGCCTGAAAGGCAAGAGATGTGACTGATTGACGGATTCTCACTTTCTTGCCTGTCTACATTAATTTTAATCTAGAGTTGTTTTTAACTTTAAATAATACATCCCCAAAATCTCATGGGACTCCTGGGAAAGAGTATGTTTATCTTTGTGGCTTGGCCCCTGCCTGGGAAGTTATTAATGACCTCTTCTCTTTTTCCCAGGAAGCACATTTGGAGTTAGTTTCTGCTAGATTGCTGGTTTGAAGGAGGGTGGCAGGTGGATGGATTTGAAAGACATGTGATGGGTCACCCTTGGACTTTCCTAGGGTATCTATCTATCTATCTATCTATTTATCTGTAACACACACATATATAAGAATCCTATTTTTATGAGACTACAGACATAAGCACAAAAAGTAGTGTTGATAATGGAATGGAAATAATTCTCTACCTGCCATTAGGCTGACTGCTCAGATTTCACCACTGTGTTTCAGCTGTGGTTTAGAAACCAGGCTGTGGCTGAATATCAGTTCAGAGAAATACACTGGCCCCTAGAATTTTCTTCTCTAACATGACCCAATGACCCAAACATACCCTCAAGGTTAACAGGAAAATTTCTTTTACCTATAGCTCATAAGAAAAAACTCAAAAGGTGGCCTGGAACATGTCATCTGAGAAGGTACTCTATAAAGGGAATATTTTAATCCTATCTTTTCACTGACCTATCTTAGAATTTCAGAGCCATTGTGACTTTGTTTTTCAGAGATTTCTCATTGGTTTTGATGCCAAATACTTCGGCTTTATGTTTCCTTCTACTCTTATTCACCATCACCCATCCCAGGAAAATTGTTATAGTAATGAATCTGTGTTTGAAAGTTTCAAATTATTCTTGCAATTTTTTTTAAAGTTTGATTTTGAATAAAGCTAGAGATGGCCTAGACTTGTGCCTACCATGGTGGTCAGGTCTCCTACCTCCAAAGCACCTTCCTCCAAAATATCTTCCCAATTATAGCACTCAATCAAAAAGTGAACATTTGGAAGATTGGTAAGCATTTTTCATTCCAAAAGATCTAAATAGTTATCATAAAATTATTTGGAGGGGTAGTAAGTGTAATAAAGTCCATCGATCATTCAAATCCTTCTCTTAGATAATACAAAAGCAATGGTGTGAAAGAGCAGAATTTGTCACCCTAAAATACACCTTTTTGGCATAAGGATTATTTAGGTTGATTATGTCTAAGAAATAGCAGACATAGGAAAAGATTTGAAAGTCTAGTAAAAGTTGCCCTTTTGTAAGAAAACTTTACAAGAAAAATCTCTAGGTTGTCTCTCTGTACGGAGAATAGAAGGGTGAGCAAATCTCTAGAAATTCTTATAAAGGGAGAAGGCACTGACTAAATCTGTATAACAGCCTTACCTTTGTTTTCTGTGACTTTCCTGATAACCTCTCAGAGCTGGCCTTCCTTTCACCCTTCGACATCTTTTTGTCTTTAACTGGAGATGGTATTTAAGGTGGTGGCTTGGGCTATTTTGGGAAATTACTCAGTTTTTCTGGGTCTCTTCCATGTGGATAGGAGGTATAAATGTTATTAAATTTCCAGTTATTTGTCTCCTAATAATCTGTCTTTTACTACACAGTGAGTTTCAGCCAAGAAGTTAGAAGGGTAAAGGGGAAATTATTTTCCTCCCCTACAATTATTACTGTGTCTCCCCATCACCACTGTTTTTGTTCCTATGGGAGCATGACTTTTGTATATAGTGATGTTATGGAGATGCTAGAATCAGGAAGACAAAAAGAAATTGGAAAATCCTCAAAACAAATTATTTTCTATGTAACAAGGATCTTATGGCATATAGATTTGTTTAAACTCGTAGAAGCTAAAAGTAAAAAGGTAGCTACCAGGGGCAAGGTGAGGAGGCAGGAAATGAGGATTTGCTGTTCAAGCAGGTATACAATTTTAGGGATGTAAGATAAATACGTTTTAGAGATTTACTGTATAACACTTGTGTTTATTGTTAATGATACTGAAAGGACATGGGGTCCCAGAAAGGCATGGCCGTTGCCATTTTGTACTGGGGGCTCCATTCTGTAGCATTTGGATGGGATTCTCCATTGGCCTTTGTCTCAGTCTTAGTGGTGCCAGATCCTAGGCCCTTTTCTGAGTATCTTCTAGTAAGGATCCTCATTGTTTTGACTAATGTCTTGTATTAACATTTTAATGGATTTCTTAACTGACTCTTTGTCTCAACATTTACAGACAACTCCTCCAGACTCTAAGTGAATTACAGCAGTGCAATACCCCAATCTGAAAGCCCACCCTGCCTCCTATATTCCTTAAAATCTGCAACTACCACCACTCTCCCTTAAAAATAGTCAATAGCCCTTCCCCCAAGGCTGGTGCATTCCTTGGACATTCCAAATAAACTCTTTGTATATTCAAAGATTTTTGGGGGTTGCTCCTTCCACGCAAACCAAGAAATCCTCGAACCTTCTGGGAGAATCTAACAGATACTGAACAATTAAAAATGTATTGAGCATAGATGTCATGTTATGTGTACCTACCACAGTAATAAAAAGAAAGGTTGCTGGTACTGCTGAAATTCTTAATTCAAAAGAATTTCATCAAGTAAGGGTTGTTCGGGGGCAGTCAGATTTTAGACTCCTTTTCTCTTCTTTGTAGAAAGTCCATACCTCTACGAAGAAAGGCCAGTCTCTTTTGAAACAAAATGCTATTATTTCAAAGCAACTAGATAGATATAGAATCGCTTGTAATAATTTATCTCCAAGTGGATTGTCTACTCTACATTTACCCATTGATCACGTGTGCACTGGTAGACAGGCAATGGATATTTCCACGATTAATTTGTGTGAAATAGTACTGATATCTGGAGTAGGAACGCCAGCTTTGCAATGTAAGCATATTCTGGCATTTTCAGCTGTCATGGACACTAGGTTTGGAAGATTACGACTCTTGGAAGCCTTAGTACTTTCATCTATTAAATAAAAAGAATACCTACCCTGTCAAGGTACCAGCTTAGATTTCTTGCTTGCTATTATGGGCAGGCATGCATGTCCCATAACCCAAATCTCAGTGTGGCCAACTTCTTGAATAAGAAAACAGAACTTCGCACATACCTTCTCTTAACTCAGCTCCACTTATCCTGTTAAAGTGGCTTTGGGGATCACGTGAGTGTAACATTTCATTAAAAAAAAAAAGTCTGTGCTTGACCATTTTCAGGATTCAGTTATCATTTCAAAAAAATTGGAATGTCTAATGCAGACTGAATTTGTTGAACCACCTTTCTGCGAGACAGAAGGCGTAAAAGAAGAAAGAGATACGCCACTCTCACTGGCCAAAGATGGTCTCTTCTGAATGTCCAGTCACTGGCTCCACTCCCTCAATCATCGCCTGTGTTTGTTTTATGACTTAACAAACACATAAGTCCATTCTATTTCCTGCCTTTAGCAATTTGAGCTGTCTATGTGTCTTCCTCCCCTGGAGGATTCCACAGAAAAATTATTGCACACAATTACATCAAATACATTTACACCAGATAGGGTAAGTAGCAAGCAGGCTAGTCTGAGTGTTTCTACTGAGTTAATCCCTGGTGAAGGTGGGAAATAGATGCATGCAAATGAGAACTCGCTGCAATCTAAACTAGCAGATAAATGATACCATCTGCTGAAAAGGAATCTCAATGCCCTTGCCACTCCCTCCACCAATTTACAAGAATGGCCATTCTCCATTCAACGTGTTACTAGCTTTCATATGCAAGGAGGGTGTCTCGCTGAGGTGAGACAGGGAATGGGGTTCTCACCCTTCCCAGGGAATAGAGGGCTGGAGCTGATGCACTGACAGGAAACCCCGTTCTCCAGGTGTCGCAACAGTCCACATTTTCAGGATGCCACACATCCTGTTGTCTAAAGCAGTGTCTCAAACTTGGCTGCACATCAGAATCCTCTAGGGAGGTTTTACTCCCAGGCGATTACAAATCTCACCCAAGATTGGAAAATAGTGGCCTACATCGGCTGCTTCTCAAATTTTGAGTATATGAAGCCCCGGAGAGCTTGCTGACATGCAGCTCGATTCCGATTCTGAGTTGGAGCCTGAGGTTCTCCAAGGGTAACAAGGTCCCCAGTGCCACCCACACTGCTGGTTTTGCGTAGCTCTGATGCCTCTCAGTAGGACTACAACCTATTTCAGTGATTTTCCTTTATTTTTCTTAAAGGTGTGAGATTCTCTCTTCAAATCCAATGTCACAGGAAAAGCCCATATGCTACTACAGAGTGCTAGTGTGGCTCCAAGGGCGACAGGCCAGAGCTAGTCCACACGGCATGATTAGCATGGGCACACTCCCTGTTAAGTGCAGACTGTTAAAAAAGGAGACAACAGGCCCCAAATGGAGACACTTGGCTGAAGCCTCACCAAACTGGGCCTTAATATCTAATCTAATCGATGCTTCAGTCTGTCCCAGGAATGTAATCTGAAACCAGTGCATCTGGAATTTCTTGGTCAGCAGTAGTGAGGTCGGTAATGTAATCTCCAGATACACTCTTTCTGTTCCCTCAAAGGAGTGTCCTTTGCTCTTTCCATACCTCACACCCTCCCTGTCTAGAAAAGTCTTTTTTTGTACAGCTCTTCAGAGCTCCTTTCTATCTGTTAGGAGGGATGCTGACTGAGTCATGAACCACTGAATAAAGCCTTTAAAATGTACTCCGTTGCATAAAATTAACTCTTTTTTGCAAGGGATTATCTATAATTAGAGACTAATTGAATTTCTGGAAGTGTCTCTAGGGTCCTTATTTGGGGGAGGTTTTTAGACTTGTTGTGTACAAAAACATACATGTGTTTTCCATACAAACAGCCACCCGTGGCCACATTGCTTGCCCCAAGTTTTAGATCAGCTGAAACCTGACTTCATCCACCTTTAAATTATTAACTCAAATGAGATGTCAGAACCTGGCTGCACAGGGCCTTGAAAGAATTCAAACCGTAATGCGACTGTTAAATGTCCCCAGTGTCACCTGTTTTCATTTTCTTTCTAAAACACATCACTAACCTTATTCGTTCATATTCTGCCTGCTTCCATGACAAATGGAGGTTCCGGGAGGGCAAAGGACCAGCTCTGTCTTATCACTACTGTATCCCCACATTCAAAACAGTGCCTGACACTTAGTAGGTCTTTAATAAATATCTATAAAATGATTATAAAACGTGGCTTACTTCCCTGATGCTCAGTTACTCACCATGGCACTGGTATTTGCAAAAAGGAAAGATAGGATTGCAAATCGAGCCAGTGAGCATGGAGGCAGGAGCAGCCTGACTCCCTGAATGGGGTTCAGTGTGGTAATGTAAGGGGCTCCGGGACGAGAAGAAAGAAATTTCTGTTTGGCCAATATGATCAGTCTGTCCATGCAGGGGAAGGAGGCATCGGGAACATGCTCATGTTTGAGGGATCCCTGGCTTCTCAATATACTCCGGGGCATTTTCTCCTTAGAACACTGGCTCCTAGGCAGTGATTTTGGTTCCTGGGATCTGAAGGTCATTGGGAGGGGTCTGTGGTGATGTGTAGTCAAGCCAGGATGCCTGTAATTGATGTGTCTGCAAGAGAGCCTGCATCCCTTTAAAACAACATTCTTGTCGAGGTGCCAGCTGTGGTGAGTGCAGCACTGGCTGGCACAGACTTTCTGCTGTATGAGGTGCCTATTCCGTGATTCATGAGATGCCTATCAGTTTACAAAAATACATAAAAGCAAGGGTTCAGAGTAAGGCTTTCCAAATACACAAATTCAGTTTTAAAATAGCTTGCCTATATGCACTATATTTAAGGCTAAAAGAAGTGGTATAATTCTATAGTTAAACAGAGTTAGTGATTCGAGTCAGCATAGTGCCTGATTCACATAGAGAGAGTCCACCAAAGATTCCTGTTTCTTTTAATCCAAACCAGACTGATGTGAACCTCCCCTCAATTTGACGTTCACGTCAGCGTCACCAGTGCCACCACCCAGGGTTTCTCTCCTCTCAACCCTGTGGATGCATAGCTGAATTGTACAGCTCTGTTGTTCCAAAGACATGTAGGAGCTGGCTATTTGAAGATGGAAGTCATTGGAAAATAATGGTAATTGAAGCCACAGGAATGCATACAATTGCCCAGGACAAGAGCATACAGAAGTTGGCGCAGGCTTGAGCTCTCTGGAACTCACTATTTAAAGAAGAAAATGATTTTGATGCTTTGCCATATCTCCTCATCATGTCCCACACCCCTGCAAACCTGCACAATTAGATAGCACTCATTTTTACAACCAGAGCAGGACTTCTGAACCCTTATTATTCTGCGGAGTACTTTGGACATATACATTGATCATTTTATCAATGTCTTCTGAAAGACGTAATCTCTTTGTCACCCAAGACATTGCAAAAAAAACCAAATATCAGCCCCACAGTTCCATTTCTTGACTGTACCATGCACCATTTAAAAAAATTCTTATGATGTAAAGGTCATAGAAGAAAGGGTAAGAATCAAATAGTATTTTTAATGCATTTTTTTCAGGGTTCTTTTACCAAAGGTGTGTGGAAATACATATTAATTAAGCACAGAGGCCATCAGATTGAGGTGGGTCTCATGCTGAAGCAGCTACATAAGCTAACCAAAATCTAAGTCTGTAAATACCTGAAGGTTATGAAAGCAAAACCTTAAGACAACCAATCACACTCAACTTGGATTTAAACTCTAGCCAATCTCTTTCCTTCTTTCTCTATGCAAGCCTTTCCCCAGCTGCCATGGACAGAGCACTTCTAACCACTTCCAGTTTAGTGCTGACTGGAAACAATTTTTGTTTATATACATTCCTAACACTTTAATAATGAATATGCCTCAGGTTAGCTTTTAGCAACAGAAATGAGACACTAAATATTTTTTTGAGAGAATATACATGGAGAAATGAGAAGCTCTTCTGGGATAAGAGAAAGATAGTTTTGATATTTTTGAAAATTTGTAGCATTTTATTTTGTTGACCATTAGGAATTCTAATTTCTAAAGTGAAATAGTTGAGAACGTGGTGTCCATTTTTTGTTGTTGTTGTTTAAAGGTTGATTAGTTATGAAAGACATGGAAAATGCCATGATCAATGAGAGTGGACACTAAGTGTACTGGTCACAGTCCCCTTCCTGAGTTGAGTTGCTAGTCTCTGTTGAGCTCACTGTGTGGGAGTTATTCAGTAAGTCCCTAAGAGAAGTCACGTTTGTGGCAGACAGACTCTGCTCCGGTCGTCGTCAATTATCCTAGTCTCTGGGTATTCATACCTTTGTGTCATCTCCTCCCCTTCTGCATGGGATTAATCACTGACTTCTAACAAATAGAATATGACAAAAGTGATGGTATGTCACTTCTGAGGTTATAAAAAATGACTTGCCTTAAACAGTCTCGCTCTGTCTCTATCTCTGTCTCTGTCCTGTCTGTTTGTGTGTGTGTCTCTCTCTCTTACACACACGCACATCTCTCTCAATTTGGGGCAAGTCAGACGCCAAGCACCCAGACTGGAGGTACTGAACAGCCCTATGAAGAGACCCCTGTGGTGAGGGACCAAGACTGTCAATAACGAACTGAATGAGTTCAAGGTGATTTCTCTTCCCTCAACTGAGCTTTCACAGGAGATGACAGCCCTGACCAGTAGCTTAATTGTAGCTTCATGAGAGACCTTAAAAACCAGAGGAACCCAGCTAAGCCACACCTGGACTCTCAATCCACAGAAACTGTGATAATAGATGTTTGTTATTTTAAACTGCTAATAGATGGAGTAATTTGTTACATGGCCATAGATAACTAATAAAGCTGTGGACACCGAAGATATTGGCCTTTTCACAATCAACCGTACGAGTCTGAATTATTCTAGTCGAAAGATTAGTGGCTTGCACAATCTGCTATGTACATAGAAATTAATTAACATTGCTTGAAGACAGACATTTTCTTATTCTTCACATGTCCATGGTCTACATCCAATAGGTCTCCAATTAATCTTCTTGGAATTAAATTAAATTACTCCATGGAAACATCACACAATAGGTCAAAATGACCTAGGAACAGATGAGTGAGCTACTCCTCGCCCTAGTAGTTCTCTGCAAAACAGGACTGGGTAATAATAGGTCAAGCTTTCGAAACATACATTATAGTATTTTCTTTTGCAAATGGCTACCAGGGCTAGGAAGTAAGTGTTCATTTATCTGTTTTTGGATTCTTTTAGTGTTTATTACCCTATTTGTATAAGTAATGTTGGAGGTTATATTAGGAGACAGAAGCTATCACTTTTCCTCCTCCAAAAAATGAATATCTGGAGATTCTAAGTATAAGTCTCCATGAGAATCCAGGTTGGATCATTCAAGTATTATTCAAAACATTGTATAGTCATTTATTCTGAGGACAGTGGGTGAAACAATGGGCATATCCATGAGAAAAAATAATGATACATTAAATGGAAAAGAAGACATGATGCAAAATAGAATGCCACAAATTGTAGTGCTAGAAAAATACATAGAACTCAAGGAACAACTGGTATAAAGTCAGAAAATATATGTATATAAGACAAGCTTTTGCACACAGTTTAAGAACTTGTAATTCATTCATTCATAATTCACAAAGTAATTTGAGAAACTAAAAAGTTCTTAGTTCTGTGCCAGTCATTGTGAGGATATAAAAGACAGTATTGACGATGTCTTTGTCTTCAAGATCTTAACCAACTGTGAGTAAAATTACTAACACATGAAACAATTAGAGAACAAGAAGGCAACATGCAGTACATTGCCAATAAGAGTCCTGGCAACATGACAAACAAAAAATGAAGTCACACACACTAGGCAGAAATTAAAATACTTCATTATTTTTAAGAACAATATACACCTATGGACAGAAAGATGATTCTCCAAGAGAAAGAAATAGAGAAACTTAGAGTAAGAGGCTCATGAATTGTGTTCTCAATGACCAGGAAGCAGGATGTGAGATTTTGGACCCTAATACTTTGAGGGTTTTACCCCTACAAGGGGTCAGCAGTGAACCTGGGCTCACAGTGAGCCATGATCTATAGTCCATGACCTGCATAAATCCATTTAAAGGGGTGTAGGAAAAAAAACCCACAGAAATAACAATTCATGTACAAGTCTAAGTCTAAATGTATATTATCTGTGTTGAATATGATTCCACAAGCTGAAAAGCTAATATAAAATCTGATTCAGAAGCAGCAAAACTCCTAGGCTATTTAGCTAAACAACTGCAAAATCCCTGTGTAGTGACATTTTATAACCCAACTGAATGCGACTACCACATAAAAAGCAATCTATTCTCTAAATGTAATGTGGCATCCTGGATTGAATCCTTGAACAGAAAAAAAGACATTGGAGGGAAAACTGGTGACATTTGAATAAAATCTTGTGTTTAGTTAGTATTAGTTTATTATTATCAGTCAATATTAATTTAGTGTTGATTTTTTAAATTTTTACAAACATTAAGGATATGAAGTGTTAGCATTAGGGGGACTGGCAGGAAATCTCTGATTTAACATTTTAACTTTTCCATAAATCTAAAATGTTAATTTTTTTTTAATTTTTAATTTTTTAAATACTAAGAAGCTTACTTAGAAAAATTTAAAACACAACAAAACAATCTACCATGAGTAACAGTCAGTAAACACAACATACAAGAGGATTAGCAACGAAAACATTTAGATATGAGAATATCTGAGAAAGAACAGTTGAGGAATATTAGAGATAGGATAAGGAGCCAGTGAAAGAAGAGATCACTATAAAAAAAGAACAGAGGGTTTTAGAAAAGAAAACAAAGCTAACTTATTGAACATTAAAACAAATTAGACACATTTCAGAAGAGAACTGGAAGACATACTGAGGAAACCCTCCAGGATGCGCTACAAGGTATAAAGACGTGGAAAAAAATAAAAGACTCTAAGAGACATAGAAACTAGAATGAGAAAATCTACCAGGTATGGATGAGGAAGAAATGACATTACTAGGGAGAAATGATAGACTACCGAAAAATAAACAATTAGAAATATATTAATAGCAAAAGGCCAGAAATACCTTCTAAAACCATTCTAGAAATGTATCCCTAGTTAAAATATCATTCAAGAATGGGGATGACATGAAGATTTTTTTCAGATAAAGATTGTGATAATTACCATATACCAAAAAATGTAATTTAATAATGCAAAATGCAATAGTTTAAAGCAAAATCAAATTCGCACATGTGTAGGCTATTCTAAATAAACCCTAAAAACACTGACATGATTCACTTAGGGAGATGGTAGAAATAAATGTCAGGCAAAAAGCATGAAAGATACGTGAGAGTTGACAAGAATTCCAACCTTCTAAGGTCTTTGTGTTATTTTGGAAGAAGATGGAGATTCTGAATAACTTTATATCTCAAGCATGATTAATCACTAAAAGAATAAACATATAATGCATTCTTTTAAGAAGGAAAAAATAAGGATATCATAAATCAAGAGACAGGAGGGAAGAAAAAAAACAAAAAAGAAATGAATAGCAGGCAAATAAATTGATATGGTAAAATAATACCAACTATGTTAGTAATAACAATAAAAACTGGATTGTTTTTTAATTACGATTTTCTCCAATTGGACTGAAAAAGAAAACACTGCCATTATTTGCTGTTTACGAGAAATATCTACAATATTACACAGAAAGGCTGAAAGCAGAGGAATATCAGACAATAACTTTGACAGATATTCATCAAAAGGAAGTTACTGTAACAACTGTAATCTCAGGGAAAAAAAACTTTAAAAGAAAAATGATAATTAGGGTTAACTATGGTCAGTCCGTAATGACAAAGTAAATCATCAATGACACGTAATCTTGAATTTACATGTTCCTAACAATATAGATTACAAATGGATAGAGCAAAAATAAATAGAATTCAGTGTAACAGGCAGGGGTTTTAATGCATCATTCTCAGAAATGGTAGAACAGACAAAATATTCTTAAGAACACAGATAATTTGAATAATATTCTCTGATATCTGATATAATCTTGTTCTAATCCCACATTTCATAGAGGGGCTACATACTTTTTAAATAATAGCAGAATAATAGCAGAATAAACACTGCTCACATACCAGAGCCTCAACAAATAACAAAGAATCTTTATATTAAAAACCAAGTTTTTTGAACAAAAAGACAGCCTCTAATGCCACACATTTGCAAACTTAAAAAAAAAGCTATTCATTTATGTTTCAATGTCTAAATCCTAGTGGAACTGCAAAATGTCTAGAACTAAAAGACAACTATTGCAAATCAGAATTGACATGCAGCACTCAGAAAACAATTTACAAATGTTCATGAAAATAGTTTAAACTATTAACACAAAAGTTAGAGAAATATCCAAGGAAACTCAAAGAAAAAAATAAGAGAGCAGAAATTAAGAAATAAAAACGAAAACAGAGAGGATTAAACCAAAAAGATGCCTCTTTGAAGACATCAGCTAGAAAAAATTTCTGGGTGTGCCCTGGTAGCCTAGCATTTTAATCCACATACATCCCAAGGTCCCTGGTTCAGGACCTGGGACTGGGAGAACAACCAAGATAAACAACTAAATAAAATAATAAAATATTTTTCCCTCCTCTCTCTGCCTCCCTACCTAACTTTCCTTCATTCCTGCCTGTACCTTTCCTTTGAAAAGAGAAAGAAAATTTCTGACTCTAAAACAAATATCAGGAATGAAAAAGGTAAATCTAGATGTTATTAAGATTTCAAGATTACAATAAAAATTACAATAAAATTTCATAAATTCGAAAGCAGCAGAAATGGATGGTGTTCTAGAAAATAATTGGTTCAAAATGTCAGGGCAAAGGAAGAAGTTGCGATGGTTAGCTAGGACTGGAGTTTTCCGGAACATCACAGAAGAAATGATCTTTGGAGATGGGAGGCCTTGGGAGAAAGTAGGCCAAAGAGGGAAAGCGAGAGGTAACGTATGGTGTGAGAACAAGCATGTATTAAGCAGAGTAAAATAATCTCACGTAAATGAGCTAGAAATGGGTATAAAGTGAAAAAGGTGAGATGGAGTCAGTTAAGTACGGAGGTGTCCCAGCCTGGCTTCTCATTAGAATCACCTGGGGAGCATTCAAAACCAAAATTTCTCAATGGCTAGGTCAAATCGCAAGAAATCAATCCCTCTGGGGGTGGTCTATGATTATAATCTCAAATCTCTATTCAACCCATGTTCTGTCCACAGGCTTTTAACACTGACAATTACATGTAACAAATAACAACAATAAAAACTTTGTGTATTTTCTGTTACTTTACTCCTAATTAATTTCTTAGACTGTCCCCAAATTTAATGACATG
This sequence comes from Solenodon paradoxus, assembly GCA_004363575.1. Lineage (NCBI taxonomy): Eukaryota > Metazoa > Chordata > Mammalia > Eulipotyphla > Solenodontidae > Solenodon > Solenodon paradoxus. Next base: position 8,743 of record RJWH01007359.1, on the reverse strand, counting down.
CTTCAATTATTTCCTTCTCCCAGCTGAAAACATTTATTTAGAGAATGCAAACTAATTTCATTAGAAGAGCACAACACAAATGAAAGGCACAGCTCTGTCTAAATCAACCCACAAAGAATGGAGGCACTATGGAATAAAAAATTGATTTTGCTAGGAGAAAAGGACTTCTGCTATTTTGAGATTACCTATATCATTGCTTTCACCTCTCCCCAGCATTTTGTTAGTCAGAACTGAGTGGATCAGAAAAATTATTATTAAAATGTCCATACTCCCCCAAGTCATCCATAGTTTCAATGTAGTCTATCGATTTTCCAATGCCATTTTTTCACAGAAATAGAACAATGCTAACTTTGTATGGAACCAAAGAAGTTTCTGTATCGCCAAAGCAATCCTGAGCAAGAATAACAAAGATGGAAGCATTACACTTCCTGATTTCAAGCTATATTAGAAAACTTTGTAATTAAAATAGTACAGTACTGGCATAAAAAGATACATAGATGAATGGAACAGAATCAAAAGCCCAGAAATAAGTGTTTGCATATAGTCAATCAATATTTGACAAAGGGAACCAAGAATACTCAATGAAGGAAAATCCATTGAAGATATACTCTTCAATAAAATGATGTTGGGAACACTGGATTACCACATGTAGGAAGATGAAATTGACTCCTATCTTCTGCCACTCACAAAAATGAACAGGAAATGGATTAAAGACAAGCCTAAGACCTAAAACCATAAAGCTTCCAGGAAAAAGAGAAAAATATTCTTGACATTTGTCTTGTCAGCATATTTTTGCACATGAAACAAAGAACAAACAACGAAAGCCAAAATAAATAAGTGAGATATATTAAAGCAAAGCATTTCTGCACAACAAAGAAACAATCGCAAACAGGAAAAGGTCACCTATAGAATGGTAGAAAATATTTGAAAACCACATATTTGATAGGGGTTTAACATTTAAAATATATAAGGAACTATTACTAGTCATTACCAAAAACCAACCCACCTTAAAAATATGCAGAGGAACTGAATAGACATTTTTCCAAAGATGACATAGAGCCAGCCAAAAGATAAACAAAAAGGTGTTCAACATCATTGAGGAAATGTAAGTAAAATGCACAGTAAGATAACATCTTAAACCTGCTAGGATGGCTACCATTAAAAGGTAATAAGTATTGAAGAGGGTGTGGAGAAAAGGGAACCCTTGTACATTATTGATGGGAGTGTAAATTGGTATAGTCACTATGAAAGTTTTGAAATTCCTCACGAAGTTAAAAATAGAACTACCATGTGATGCAGCAGCCTCACTTCTGGGCATACATCCAAAGAAAATGAAATCAAGATCTCAAAAGGCTATGCTCCCATATTCACTGCAGCATTATTTATGATTTTGCCAAGATATAGTACAATCTAAAATGAATGGAATCTATCCATTCATCCACAGATAAATAAGATGTGGCATATACATACAGTGGAACATAATTCACTCAAGGGAAAGAAGGAACTCTTGTCATTTGTGACAATATGGATGGACCTCCAGGGCATTATGCTAACTGAAGTTAAGTCAGAGAAATCTTATAAAGCTAAATTCAGAGAAACTGAGAGCAGTGAATACCAGAGACAAGGCAGTGAGGGAAATGAGATGTCAAAGGGTACAAGCTTCCAGTTATAAGATGAACAAGTTCTGGGAATCTAATGTACAGCAAGGTGGCTAGTTAACAATACATTACATACTTAAAAATTGCTGCGAGTACATGCTAAATGTTCTCATCACAAGAAAAGAAATCATCCTACTGTGGTAAATGTTTCATTATACATAAGTGCTTAAGGTTATCATGCTGTATACCTCAAACTTATACAATGTTATATATCAGTTATATCTCAATAAGAATGGGGAAAATGAGCTGACTATATATGAAAAGGAAAGTCACAAGGTGGGAGAACATATTTGAAATACATATATCCAGGAAAGGACTTGTGTCCTGATGCATCAAGGATCCCTACAAAGCAATAAAGACAGCTGAATTTTTTTTAAAAGCAAAAGACTTGAACACCTCACAAAAGAGGATATTAAAAAGGCTAATGACAAATGATGTCTAATATCATTAATCACAAGGTGAAGACAGATTAAAATGAGATACCATGAAACACTCACAACGGGCTTTTAAATTAAAATTTTAAAGCCGACAGAATTTTGGGTGAGGATGTAGAATGTGGAATTAGGAGAGCTTTCGCCCATTACAGGTGGGAGTATGAAATTAATATAAACACTTTGGGGAAACATTAGGAAATTAACATCTAAAGGCAAACATACATGATTTCTGAGCTACTCCACTCATGGGTGTTTATGTCCACCCAAAACCCTATACCATAATGCTCCCTGCAGTTCTACTCAGTAGCCCAAACCTGAAAATAATCCAGAAGTCCAGCCATAGTAGAATGGATCAGCTGCTATGCTCATACGATGGAGTTCCGTACAGTTAGGAAGAGACTGTTTGCATGTGGCGTGCAGCTAACTCTTACGGACAGCATGCTGAGTCGAAGAAGGAATATGAAACAGTCCATACTGTGTGAGTCCATTTATATTAAGTCCAACAGACACACTTATCCACAGTAATGAAAGTCAGAGTAGGGGTTACTCTTGCGGGAGAGTTACTGAGAAGGGACAGGAGGGAAACTTCGGGGTGCTGAAAACCTTGTATATCTTACCTGGGCGGTTGTTATCCTAGTTATACATAAAAATTCAAGGTATACAATTACATCTTGTACAACTGTCATATGTAAATGTTATACCTCCAAAAACATTAAAAAGCTATTTCAGTATGTCTTTTTCATTTCATTTTTAAGTGGAATGTGTCTTATACACAACTCAAAGTTGAAACATGAATACTTTAGCATTTTAAAGTCAACCTTGTTCTAAATGTTTCACATTGAAATCATATAATAGATCTTAATTTCATTTAGAAAGTATATATAGATTTCTTATTGACCAATATTAGTATAATAGTCAGTGGTTAGTTTACAAAGAGTGAACCCTAGGTGGGACATTTTTTTAGGATTTTATAGAAAAGCCTCATTTCAACATATGATAGAAACTTTTAAATGAAACTGAAAAGTTTTGAGCTACATATAAAAATATATACATTTTAAAGGAAAGGTGCTGGCAGGAATGAAGGTGAGTAGGCAGGCAGGCAGGCAGGCAGGCAGGAAGAGAGAAGAGGAAGAGGAAATATTTATTCAGACGTTCATCTTGGTTGTTCTCCCCAGGTCTTGAACCTAGGTCCTTGGGAGCGATGTGGACTGCATCTGTTGGCCATTTCCATTAGGTCACCAGGGCGCTCTGAGCTATGTATATATTTCTATAGAAGAGATCTCCTTAATTCTCTGAAAATGCTGACATCTGAAGAGGGAATATCTAAAGGGTTAAGGCAGCCCTTTTGTAAGCCTTGCAGGGTTCACCCCATGCAGAGTTCAGGCTAATAAAATGCATACTTAGAATACCTTCTCCATCCAAATTATAGATTATTACACAGAGAAGATGGAGTGTTTTAGAGCCCCTTATTTGGGAACAGACCAACATATGATTTTACCAGATTCTGATTTTTTTTAAGGATGATTCATTAAGAAGAAAAAATAGACTGTAGATAATATGTATTGTGCCTGTCACTAAAATGCTCTTTAAATCAGGTGTCAGGAATGCATACTTCCTTAGAAAGCAGCATATTGGGATGGTTGTCATCTCTTCTCTAGACAGAGCGTATTATTAAATGCAGAGAAGAGAGAAGCGGGGGAGGAATACATGCTCATTTCTCTTTTTTTTATGACATCCAGACTTAAAAAATTCTGCTGAGGCACTCCCTGGTGGACTAGTGGTTTGATCTGCCACCTCCAGATGGTGCAGTCCACATACATCCCAAGGACAGGCATTTGCGTCCTGGGGCTGGGGCCAGGAACAACCAAGATGAACAACTATATTAAAATAAATAAATGCTTCTTCCTCCTCTTTCACCTGCCTGCCTGCTGGCTTTCACTCCTACCTGTACCTTTTTTTTTTTTTTTAAAACAAGAAACCTCTGCTGAATTCTTTTAGTCTCTGGCCTGAAACATGAAGTTTCTGTTTTTGTAGCCAACAATAGCACCTCTTAATGATAAATAATTCAAGCTTCTGAAATGTCCATATAAAAACCCAGGCCTTCAGCTTTTATGCTGCCTGATGCCACTGTGGATGAGGTGGGAATGGCTATGGAGCTAGTATAAGGTCGTTTGCCTCTAGACCCCTGGGGAACAAGGTGGAATACAGATTGGTGTTTAAAAACAAATGCAATAACCAAAGAACAAAACCAGAGTCCAGCAATTTGTAATGATTCTATTTATTAATACATGTATCACAAATGTTCACAATATCAATGCATTCTTGTAGGCATGCTAGACAGAGGCATTAAGTATAAAGATCTTTCGAGAAGATTTTGACTTTTGTTCCCCCTTCACACTCATTTTGAAATTGATTTGATGAGGTCCTCCTCGATGTCTATTATGTCAATGCAAGGGAAAGGGACAGAGAGAAGTAACATAACACGAGAGCGATTAACTGGGGAAAAAAATCCAGAAGTGATATCATTGCTTCCAGGGAAGCAACAATGCAGCTTTGTAATAAGATTATACGGGTCTCCAGTGAGAGGCATAGGTGCATTTAATTGTCTACAAACCTAGGCCGGTAAGATGACGAGCAAGAGGCCACCCACAACTCAACGATTTCATTCAGGCCTGACACATGCTTTTTTCTCCTCAGGGACAATTGCTAATATACCTCTTTTCATGACCTAGGCAACCTGAAGAAGGTAGGAAAGAGTCTTAGTAAAGGGAAAACTAAACCAAAGGAGATTAGGCCCAAAGAACAAATAGCTATCTGTTTATCTACATCAAGGGGCGAGGTGTTTATCAACCATGTGAAGGGTTAACAGGGCCTCCCACACGACATGCAAGGCCCAGCAGGGCCAGTGACGGTGTGACGACCAGTCACCCACAATGAGCTGCAGTTGGACCAAGTACAGATGGAGGAGCTGGCAGGCTCAGGGCCAAGGGTGGGGTCCGCTAGGACTAGATGCAGGGAACCCGGCTACACTCTGGCACAATGGGGCTTCACAAAATAGAACGCTACACATGATGTGGGCTGCAACTGGGCAGCGACCGTGTGGGAGTGTCAGTTAGTTGCACGCGGGGTGGGGAGTAGGGGCAGGGGTAGTATGTACTGTGCTCTAACATTCTTTGGAAGTCTTTCAAAGATTGGTGCAGTTCCTTTTTAAAACAGGTCTCGTATTCGGCGTTCTTGAAAGACTAAGAGAGAAATTAACACGTGTGAGTGACTCATCATTAACCAGGATGGAAAATAAGGTAACAAGCTGAGGAGTGCATGTCTGCAGGTTCCCCAATGGCAGTGATCACGACTCCTCCCCAGCACAGAAATGAGGTTTTTGATACGTGAACAAGTGCCACCAAGATCGGTGTCACCATGGAAGGGTAGCACGTGCCTCAAAGGGAGAAACTCAGAATGAAACTTATCCCATGGCCACTCACCTTCTGCTTACACCATCTCGTACTGGTTGGCCGTGATGAACCGGGACAGACAGCAGGCCAGCAGCATGCCAATCAACTGTCACCAGGAGGAAAGAGGAAAAGGAAAAAGAAAATCTCCAGTTACTGAGTTGTACCCTTCTTTGGGCCCTCCAGATGTAATTTTCAACAGCTGAGGGGTTTTGTACAGGAATGAGAAGAGGGCACCAGAAAAAAAAGATCAAAGATGATTTCAATGCGGGGTACTGGACCTTCCCAAACTGTCCATAAGGTTACAGTTCTAGCTTGCTCTGGCTATTTAAAAACAACATTTGACCCTTTGGTATTTAATTTCTTCATAAGTTTTGAGAGTCATGAAATTAAGTACCACAGAAATGGCCAGGTATTAACAAGAAGGCCCGACTTGAACTCAAAGCTGTACATACAGGCATTGGGTAGAAATCTCAGCATAGTATGACACCTCAGCTGTACACAGCTGACATAATATTTCTTTCCCTGACAGACCCTATTCTTGATGAGGTGAGTTTGTCAGTGAGGTAGGAAAGTCATGGCATTTGAGACACCTGAAGGGGCTTATGAGGGAGGAGAGGAGAGAGGAAAGTGGGGTTTTAATTTCTCTTTGTCTCTAAACCATGTGCATATCTTAGACCTAAATGGGTCCACCTACACCCAAGACCCACCTCCTGGTTTTTTAAGGGCCTCTGAACAACCAGTAATAGAGTACCTCCTATCTCCTCAGAAGGCCTCTATCCTCTACACATCTTTATGCCTTGACTTGCAGCACAGCTGGATCGGATAAAAGTTGCTAGGACACTATCGAGACCTCCACCTCCTTAAGCATATCTGTTTCGGTCATTAGAAACCAAAATTCTCATCCTGACTCTGAAGGATCAGCGTTGTTTGGAGAGTAACTCAATTGTGCATTGGAGTCTAGAGGCCTGCAGCTTCTCTTTGCCATTTTCCTTAAGCAAGTGGTCATGCTTTACTGGATCAGAGGTGGGAGTGATCTTTAGAGATAACCTGGCAGTCACCTGGGACCGTGCTAGAAATGCAAATTCTCACATCCCACCTCAGAGCTGCTGAATTATTGTGGGGAGTGGGGTCTAGTCACTGATCTGTTAAGCTATCCAGGTGTGGGAACCACTCACCCAGACCACCTAGCCACCCATTTCTTGCAGGTGAAAACACCTGCAGTCATACTAGGACACCTCAACTCCATTCTCATGTCTCTCTATACACCTGTGCAGGTTTTAGTCCAATGAGCTACCATTCTTGTTAAAATCTCTGATTCTTATCTTCCTTTTTAAAATTAAAATTGTGCTCTGAAATATGCAAACTCTAACCTCTGTCAGGTAAGGAAAATAAATCACCATCTTATTAGACTTATCCTATCTTCTACTAATGCTCCAGCCAACATTATTTTGTGCTACAAAATACACAGTATCATAGATGTACTACCCAACGGTGAAAGTAACCCTGGCTGTAATCTCCAGAACTTTGTGTCAAATGAGAAATTTAAATCCCCCCCACCCATTCCATGAATTGCAATGACTTTGAAATTTATGGCTTGATCCTTTTCATTAGAATTGCCATTTTCTAAGACCAACATCAACCAGAACACACTGGATAGTCTCTAAATTCTAATAAGAGACGGGGGAGGGGTAGGAGAAAATGAGAGGGAGAGAGCAAATTCAGGTGTATCAAGCAATTTAATATTCACCTCATCCCTGCGTAATAGTACCAACCCAATATGAAGAGACAAAGCAAAGGAACAGACTAAACAAAACCAACCCTTGCACATTAACAGCAGAACTGAGGTTACCAGTAAGGAATGGGGTGGGGTTGGGGGGGGTCAGTGCCGGTAGGGTTCAATGGACAATGGTGAAGACATCTTGGTAATTTGGTGGTGGGCAGGGTTTGACGACATATATTTGAGGAATGCGGAGACTGCATATATGGGTTTATATTAATTTGTAATGCAAAGTTACCTCAATAAATATTTTTAAAAAGTATTACCACCCCAATTTTCCAGGTGTGAAAATGGGTTCAGGGGAGGTTAAAGAAAACTTGCAAACCACACATGTAACCCACATAAACTTTGATTCCAGCCTCTTCCTCGAGCCAAGAATAGTCCCTTTCTCGGCCTCCATCCCAAAGTCTAGACCCCTTTCCATTCCAGAATAACTCCTTACTTCACACCTCCAGGGGTTCCTTCCTACTTTAGAGTGCAAACTGCGGGATGAGGGTTGTCAGTGAGCATCGATTTGTTTTCAAATTCCTAGACTCTCTTTGTAAGACTTAACATGTAGGTTTTTTTCCCATTGATTTCATGTGTAGTTTTTAAGTTATAATAGCTAGCATTCCACTTCATGATTGGCAATGTTCCTATAGTTAGTGGTTTGCCATGCTCCTGGCCTCTATAGCAATTCATGAACCACAGGATCATAAAATTCTTTAGAAACTTCAATATTCTTGTATATAAAATCTGTTTTTAAGGAAATATAGCATGACTCACCTATTTTTTAATGAAACAAGAGCCATGCCATTCTTAAACACTGGGCCTACTGATAGAAACCTAACTTTTAAAATATAGGTAAAGATAAAAGTCATTTGCTTTTAAGCTTATTTTTTTATATTTCTAGGATAAAACACATCCTTTTGCACATGAAAGAAGATGAAAATTTCAAAATTATTTTTAATATCTATCAAAAAATTTGCTTCCCTAAAAAATGTCCTGAAATGAGGACCATACAAGTTATGTGAAAACAGTAGTTTACATACATCGGCTTTTATTTACATTAATCCAAGAAACACTAAGATCTGGGATACGGGAGATACTTTGAATTATTCACAAGTTAGATTTAAAATTCGCTATAATTTTTTCTTCATAGTTGAGAGAAATCTTTGATTTTTCATTTCCATAAGTATCAAGATAAGGGAAAGTGGAGAAGCATGCTACACTTAATACCGATTATTTTCAATCTTTCTAGTACATAACTGAAAGCCATGTGAGCCTAAAGACATAGCTTCTTCCTCAGTCTGAGTTATGAAAAATGCTCATTTGCCACTAGACCCAATTAATCTGTAGACAGAAAAATCCATCCTTATTTCAAGGAAACCTTTGCTTAGGTTGAATAGATGCAAAAAGCACATCCAATAGCAGAGATGTGTT
>RJWH01007358.1:0-41161 GCA_004363575.1 Solenodon paradoxus | reverse complement strand
GGGGGGGGGCAGGCGGGGCACTGATGCCCTGACCACACAGAGTTGGGGCTGTTTCCAGGGAAGCGGGAGCTGGTTTCTCCGGACGAGTTGGGGCTTGAAAACTCCCTTTCTGGTTGGGAACTTTTGCTCCCGGGAGCCGCACTGGGCCTGCTGGCCAGCCCAGCACCCTCACCGCCCCAGGGCCCTCCGCTACCCACCGGCTCTGTGATTGCAGCTCTGCGTTAGGCCCCCTTCTTCCGGGACCGGCCAGGACCCGAGCCCTCTGTGCGCCTGGGGCCCCTGGGCACCGGCGCAGCGCCTCTGCCCCTGCCCGGGGAGCTCTCGAGGGCAGGACCCGGCCACAGGGCTCACCCTGGCACTGTGCCCTGGAAGCCGCAGGGCCCGCAGGCCTGCTGGGTGGCGCCAAGGCCCTGAGGCACTTTCGGGATGCGCATCTCAGGTCAGGTGGTGGGCCGTGCCCCACCTTGCACACAGGCTGGGGCATCTGTGTCCCAGGAGTGTCTAAGGTCCCCGGGCCGGCCCTTGGCACGCCTGGGAGTAAGCGTCCTGGCCTCTCCCCAAGCTGGGGCCATAGCTCAGTGTGGGCAGGGCCAGGGCCTGGGGTGCCCTTCCCACCCGCCCTGCTTCCGGCTCTCCCCAAAGCTACTCTCGAGGACAGAGGTGACACAGAGGTGGCATCTGTCATCACGTGTGCAGGTGTGAGTGGGACCCGTTCCAGCCTGACTCCAGGTCTCGGGTCAGGCCGGGTGGGCAGGTAGGAGGGCTCTGAAAAACGTCGGAGCTGGTCCCGGCTGCGGCGGGGGTTGCCGGGTGCCAGGCGGCGTCCCCTGCATGGGCCTTCCTGCCTCCCTGTCACGCGAGATGGGATGCAAGGGCGAGGAGCGCCAGGACCCAGCAGCCTTGCTGTCACTGGGGCCACTATGACATGTGCATCCATGGAGCAGAGTCCCGGTGGGAACGTGCAGACCCAGCCGGGTCACTGCCTCCAAAACCTGCCCTCCAGACAGGAGGCTCCCCGGGGCTGCGACACTCGGATGGGGGCTGTTCCCTCCACTGTGGCTGGCCGCAGGGACACCCGAGCTCGGGCCCCGACCCGACCCTCCTGGGTCTCAGCCGTCGGTCTGTCCAGCGGGGACAGGCCCTCTGCTCCCACAGCCGGCTGAGGCTCGACCAGGATGGTCAGGAGCCTGACGGGGCAGCGATCTGCATCTGCAGGGCGATCACACCCCTGCTGCCTGCGAGCTCCGCGGCCCCCGGCCCCCGCCGGGCGGGCACCTACCTTGTGCTTGGCCGGGCACCGAGTAGGCGGCTGGCTGGGCTCCTCGGCCAGAGCCTGCAGCTTGGGGCTGAGCTGGACAGGGGCCCCCAGGTTGACGGGTGTCCCCAGGCCCTTCATGGCCGCCCGGTAGGATTGGTTCCGCAGGTTTCGTCTCAGCTCTGCCCCGGGGCCCACGTCCACATGCATGTCATCCAGGGAGGATCTGGCGGCCGAGAGAAGCCGATGGTCCCGCCGGGCAGCCTCCTTGCTGAGCATGGCCGCCCCAAAGCTCTGGTGACGGGCCGGGGTCTTCGCTTTGCTGGGCAAGGCCAGGTTCCTGGGGATCATCTGCTGGGTGCCCATCTTGAGGGCCGCGGGGCTCTGCGTGCTGAGTACAACAGGAGGTGCCTCGTCCTTGGGGCGCGGAGGTGGGGCCCCCGGGTGGCGGAGCTGGAAGCCGGCACTGCCTCCGGCCTGCAGGGATTCGCGGACCATCAGAAACCCGGGCGCCGGGCAGCCCTCAGCATCGAGCTGCAGCTCCGAGTGGAAGCGGTTTTCCAGAAGCTCCTCCAAGGAGCTGTCAGAGTGCCTCTGGGACATGCTGCGTGGCTGCAGGGTCCTGGGGAACGGGCGGAGGGGACAGCAGCGCCCCTGCAGACCTCCCGCACACGGCGTGGCCTGGCCGCAACGCCCGGCGCAGCCTTCCAAGGCCGGTTCTGAGTTGGATGGCACTGCCCCGGTCACCAGGTCCACCAAGGTGCAGGGAGACTCTGGACGCTCAGCCTCACCGGGACCCCGGATGCCCGGAGGACGGGGACAGAGGACTGGCGCCGGTTCCAGGAGCTCTAGGACAGGAGGGGGCCCGGTGAGGGCACCGCGTTTTCTCTGCTGGGAGGGGACTCGGTTCGGGCCATCCCCGTGGGGCCTCCTGGCACTCTGTGGGGATCTAAAAAGGAATGGTGACCTTGGAGATTGTCCACAGCAATGGGGGGAGCGGGGAGGGTGGGCTGGAGCCACGTGCTGAGGGACCGGGCCTATGCGGGCGGTGCTGGGCCTCAGGTCACCGCTCCTGGGAACCCCAGCACCTGCCCCAGGACCCAGCAGGCAGGCTCAGTAGAGCCCAACTCATACTTGCGGCTTAGCTGGGGTGTGGTGCCCCCCGAGGCTCTGCTGCCGGCCAGGGACCCCTCCCCGAGGGCAGGTCTGCTGCAGGGTCTGGCAGAAATCACAGGACAGCAGCGCGCCCGCAGGGCCCGGAGCCAGACCCTGTCCTGCTCAGTGTGTGCAGCCAGCTTCCCTGTGGAACTGCCCTGGAGCCCTGGCCGCCCCCGCGCAGGACACCACGCGTTCCTGACAGCATTCTCAGTCAGCGGCCAAAGGTGGCTGCGTCCACACCAGCCTCCCTGGCTGCCCGGCCGAGATTCGGGTCTAGACCCCGCACAGCGGAGCGGCAGCTGGAGGCACCGTGCTCCTGGGCGCGCCTGCCCCTCCCGGAGGATGTCTCCTCGAGCCTGTGCCAAGGACCGGCGGTGCGGCCTCTCCCTGGAGAGGGCAAAGTCTGCCCCAGGAGGGAGCAAATGGAACCTGTCGGGCCACTCAGAGGCCAAGCATGACCTGCCTGCCAGGCAGCCGCACCCACGGGCCCCAGGCACCGAGTGCAGCCTGTCCCAGGGACGGGGCTGCCGCCTGGCTGGCGAGCACACAGCCCACGGGCACTGCTGTTTTCTCCCTTCTAACTTGCTTCATGGAAGGATATCCAGACTCGTTCAAGTCAAATGGCACCAAAAGCCTTATCAAACCGTGTCTCTTGTTCCATGTCCCAGCCCAGCAGGGCCACCCCTCGGGTTCCTATTTCCCCCAGTTCCTAAATAAGGCACAGCCTGGGGGCGGGGCAGCCCCTCGGTGGTGTGCTCCCCGCCAGCTGGGCCAGGATGCCTCCCTGTTAATAATTCCGTTTACCCTCCCGCCTCTCCAGCTAATTCTCCCCCCGCCTCCCAGCTCCCTGCCTCGCGCCTCATTCGCTGTCAAGTCGGTCAAGACATCAGCCGGTGTTTTCTGAGAGCCCACGTGCTCTCCCTCCCCCAGGTCCTCCTGTTCCCCTTGGGGGCTGCGCTTGGTCCCAGGGGAGGGCCCCCTCTAACTGAAAATGTCTTCCTCTGCCTGTCCTTCCGCTGGCGACTCAGCTGAGGTCAGCGTTTGGGGTCCTCCCTGGCTTCCAGTTTCAGCTGCTGGTGAGCGACGAGTGTCCCTCTTGGGCTATGACTCTGCTAGGCGCGGGGTCCAGGGGGCACATTCTGGGTCCCACCTCCCAACCCGTCTGGGCCTGGTGGTCAGAAGCCCTGCTTGCTGCCTCCTGGGGTTCTTCTGAAGACCCACCCAGGCCACGGGCAGGACAAGGCTGTCCCTGGCCTGAGTGTCGCTCCTCCCTCCTATCCCTCCCACCCCTTGCGGAGAGTCCCATCTTCCAAACTTTGGTGCTGGGGCCTCATCCTGCCCTTCTCTCAATGACACGCACCTGCTGTCCGCCCCTCTGTGCGGGACAGGCGCTGCGGGCGGGAGGCCTGTGCCTGCAGGCGGTCTCTGCGGGGTCACGCTGAGGCAGGCTGATGCCTGGTGCCCCAGAGCCAGTGCAAGAGAACAGGCTCTTGGATCAGCCGCCTGGGCAGGTGCCAGACATCAAGTGGGTGAGACTGTCCCTGAGAGGCCTGCTGCTGGTGCCACTGGGCCTCGGAGGAGGGTCCACTCCTCAGCAAAGCTGGCGAAGCACTGTCTGCCCTCACTGTGGCTGTGCAGCCGGCTGCCTCCCACCCCGAGCCCACGGTCCTTCCCAGGCTCTGCGCCCCGGAGCTGCGCTGGTGCCCACAGCTGCCCGCTGGGGGCTTTGCGTCAGGGAGCAGAAACCACGGCAGCGCCAGGGCCGCAGTAGCGGCCGAGCGTACAGGCCGGGAGGGGCACTGGGATTCGGGGAAGATGGAGGCCGGAGGCCCCGGGGCAGCCTGAGTGACCCGCTCAGCTGTCCGTCCCCACATGCACTGTCCGGGCCCAGCCCCCGCGCCCTTGGCCTCCCTGACAGACAGGCTCCCGGATTCCAGCGGGCTCAGCAATGTCCCTCTCGGCCCCTGCAGAAGACCCTCCTCTCAGCTGTCCCAGCCACCAGGACCCAAATGACACCGAGTTTGGGACCTGCTGCCCCTCTACTTAGGATGAGACTCCCATCCTTGCAGCATCTCTGCCCGTCCCGCCCGGGCCTCTGGTTCAGCTGAGCCCATCCTGTCGGGGGACTGGCCCCGGCCCCCGCGGCGTTGCGCTGACCCCGGGTTGTCCGGCCCCTCACGGCCCACAAAGACGGCCTTGTGCTCGGTAACTCTGCCCGGCCAAGCTGCAGCCTTGGAGCCACACGTCATCGGGGGCAGGACCGGGCCGGCCCCGCCCCACACAGCGCTGGGCGGTGCGCTGCGGGGGTCCCGGCGCGTGTCGGGGGGCCGAGGCCAGGCCGGCCCTGTGACGAGGAACGCTCTAGAACAAGCGCCCGCAGCGCTGGGGAGAATCGTGGCCACTGACTAGAGACGCAGGGAGGGGTTGGCGACACGCCTGGCTGCGGGCCGGTGTGTCCCAGGCAGAAGTCCGTCTCCATCCCCCTGGGACCTTCCAGACCCAGGGACCCGTCTCCACGTGCAGACGGCCCATCGCCCCGGCCCCGCGCAGGCTCGGCCACGCGTTAGGTATTGACTGGCCTGAAGGAAGTCCGGACTAGACTCCTGACCGCTCGGCCGGACAGGTGACCCACAGGTGTCCTCACACCTCTCCCACCCCCACTGCCTTCTGTCCCTCACGGCGTTGGGAGGTCGCTCTTGCCTGTGGGCAGGCGAGGAAACCAGGTGCAGTGGCAGGTGACAGCAGGCTCAGGCCACTGGTCAGCGAGCTGGGCAGGGAGCCTGCAGTCTGGGGGCATCACTGTCCCCGTCAGGCCAGCGGGCGCGGGGTTCTCACTAGAAGATGCTGTGATGGATGCCAGTCGCCGAGCAGGTAACTGTCACAGCGAAAGGGACCAGCTGGGGCCCACTGGGACGCGAAAGTGATTGTGGGCCCAGATGCAGAGGCATGAGTGCCCGGGGATCCCCTCGCGTGGCCGCTCTCGGGGCAGCGCGTGGGCCCCCACAGAACAGAGCCCCGGGAAGAGTCTCCCTCGCTGTCCTGGCGGGGGCCTCTGCCCACTCCGCTGCCCGCTTCTGCAGGGGCCGGAAGCCCTCCCTGCCTCCAGGAAGCCCCAGGACCCCGCCTCCGGCCACCCCAACGCACTAGGACTGGGGCCCACCTTCAGTCCACGGCCCCCGCCCTGGGCAGCGCCCATGACCTGCCTCTGAGGAGGGTCTGGTGAACTTGGGCCCGTGAGGCAGCGGCTACAACGGCCCATTGCAGCTGGCCAGACCCGAGGCCAGGCACTGCCCCACTGAGACAAGGAAAGAGGAGCCAGGGGCCAAAAGCGGGCCCCACGCCTGGGAGGAGCCCCGCATGTCAGGGCAGACAGGCAGGCGCACAGGGACAGGCGGGAGCGGCCAGCACAGCCTGGCCCTCGGCGGAGGGGCGTTCACCGGGGGGACAGCGGAGGAATCAGGCTCCACTGGGCTCCAGTGGCAATGGAGGACCCGCTCCGGGCTGGACTAGGTGTGGCCCCCCAAACTCAGAGAGGGACCCCCGCAGAAGCAGGAACCCCGGTGGGGCAGCGGAGACCCTTCCAGTCGCAGGCTGCCGGCCCCTGCCCACCCTGCGGGGTGGGACGGCCACGGGCGGGCGGGGCGCGTCCTGCGCGGGGGCGTCCTTCTGGGGTCACCACCCCCGGGGCGGGCAGGAAACGCCGGCGATCCCGGAGGCGCGCTTTTTCATTCCCGCCCTCCCCCCACTCTGTCTTGCCAAGGTCCTGGGTTCTGAGGCCTCGAGGAGCCGGGGCAGAAGGTCCCCCCAGGCAGCGCGCCTGGGCCCGGCGGCAGCGGGCGCCGGAGGCGGTGGGGGCCGCGGGTTCCCGGTCCAGCCGGGCCGCCACCTCCCGCAACCCCAAACGTGCAGCTCCCGCCAAGCGAAGGGGCCGCAAAGTTTCGGGGAAGAAAGGAAGGGGAGTAAGGCCCCCAGGGTCTCCAGCCGCCTCCCCGGGGACCTGGCCCCCAGCCCAGGCTTACCTGCGCCGCGGGGCGGAGGACCAAGCGAGAAGCGCAGTCCGGGCTCCGCGCCCAGCAGGGGCAGCCGGTCCCGCCCGGCCCGCGCGGGGTCCTCGCCGCCCGGTCCCTCCCAGTCCCCGCCCCCCCACTTCCTGTGCGGCCCCGCGGGAGGCGGTGCTCGCCCGCCAGGTGGGCGCCCGGCGGGAGGGTCGGCTGGGCGCGTCCCCGCACCTGGCCGCGCGGCCTGCGTCACCGTCTGCACCTGGCGCAGGCCGGCGCCCACGTGACCCGTGGCCGGCGGAGTCCCGTGCACCCCGCCCTCCACTGCCGCCGGCCGTCCTCTGCCGGCCGCGCGAGTGCGGCTTCCCCCATCAGGACCCCCCCATCAGCCCCCTCCTCGCCGGCCGGCTCCCCGCCTCCTCCTCCAGGAAGCCCTCCAGAGTCCAACGCACCTTGCGGGCAACTGACGTGCACGGCCCCACCGCTGCAGACACGACCTCACCTCCTGGACTCCAAAGGGCGACGCCAGAGGGCAGCGGAAGAGGCGCGGGGACCTGGTGCTGCCTTCAGGGTGTGGTCCAGACACCGTCGTTCCATCTTACAGATAAGGATGTTGAGGCCTGGGAAGGAAGGTCAGCCTGCACAGGTGGGGCTGGACTCCAAGCCCGGCCTTCCCAGGCATTGTCCAGGGTGAGTGCCCTGGGCAGAGGCTGCCACAGCCCCACAGCTGGGGGCCTGAAATCAGGCTCCTTTGCAGGAGGTTCTGCTCCCACCCGCGTGTGGGCCGACCTGCCGGCCGACAGCCAGGAGCCCTGCTTACCATCTTGCCTTCCCTGGGTGCCCCCATCAACTCCCAGGCTCACACCGGGTCAGGTGGGAAAGCGGAGTGTGCTCACAGCCAGCCTCTGTGAGCCACCGGAATTACGCGGCTCCCGGCGACCCCTCCGGCAAGGGCAGCGCCCTCATTTCCCAGGAAGCTCAGCCCCTGGCCCACGCCCACCCCGGGGAAAACCTCAGGGCACTTCCCAGCATTCCCTTCTCCACTGGGCGGTGAAGTCCTGCCCACAAGACCTGTAGCCACTCCCTATGGGAGGGGCAGCCTCCCTGCCCGGGCCAGGTGAGGGCTCTCCCGGCTCAAAAGCTGGGTGTGTTTTCACCGGGTCGCTGTGGGCGCCTCCTCTCCCAGGGGAGTGCCCTGACCTCCCCCGACCTCTCCTGCAGCGCCAGCTCTCGAGTCCCAGCGTGAGCAGGTGGGGAGCAGAGCCATCAACACGGCGAGCCCTGGCCGGGGGGTGCGTCTGTCTGCTACTTACTGAAGCCCGTCATCCTCCGGGGCAGCCCAGGATTCACCAGCAGGCTTCTCCTGTTGGCTGGCCTCTCACTCTGCAGTTTTCATTGAGTTCCTGCTCTTGGTCCTCTGTCCTCAGGGAGCACACGGCAGGTGAAAGTGTGCACAAAGGAAGTGACGGGAACAGTGCCGTGTGAGGCTAGACTGTGGGGAGCAGGGGTGCAGATCACTGCCCCTGAAGGGTTCCTGAACCCAAACTAGGTCAGGAAAGGGGGTGGAGCGTGTTTCAGGCAGAGTGACAGCACGTGCAAAGGCCCTGAGGTGGGAGGTGGAGGGCACGCGGTCAGAATGGGAGCCTGAAAAGGTGGGGGGAGCAGAGAGCAGGATGGGGCTGGAGGGGACAGAGCCTTGTCAGCCGGGTGCTGGAGAGCCTGGTTTTCACCCCAGCAGGACTCACACAGGGTTTAAGGGACAAAGTGAGTGGATTGGTGGGAAGAGCCCTCTGCCAGCAGGGGAGGGGCAGGGGGAGGGCGGGAACAGACACCCTGGCCCTAACCCAGACCCCAGGAGCTGCCATCCTGCCTCTGCTCCAGTGCTTCCAGGCTGGGGTTCCCCGTTTCCTGAGACGTTCTCCCGTCATCACGTTCTCTAGTCGCTCTTGGTGTGACATGACCCCAGAGCATGTGTTATCCCGCCTTGTCTCCACAAGGCTTGCCGACATACGCCCTAGTCCCCCTCAAAAGGTCACCAGGACATGAGGGGGGAGTGCGTTTGCCACCTTTCTTCTTCCCTGTCCTGCTCAGATAGCCTCTCGCTGCTAATTCTTAGTGTGCTCAGCCCAGCGCAGCTCAGGGCCCTGTATGCAGCAGGTGCTGGGCGACGCTGTGTGGCCTGAGGTCCCAGGACGCTGCCCTCGAGGTGTGGCACCCCTGACCAGCGTCCAGGTCTCTTCAGGAAAGGCCGCTGCCCCGGCACCACGGAGCGTGAGTCCCTTTGACTCCCACGCGGGGCACCTTCGCCGGCAGGTGGGCCGGAGCGGGGCTCCCTCCTGGTGCCTGCCTCCCCGGCACTGGCTGCCGTGAGCCCGCTGCCCTGTGCGGGGAGCCCTGCCTGGGGCTCTGGCTTGGCGTTCTCTGGGGCGTCGGGGTCTGAGGGGCCTTCCTGCCCAGCCCCTGCCCGTAGGGCGCCCCACCCCCACTGCAGCCCTGCCGAGACCTGGCCACTGCCATCTGCATGCAGGGCTCAGTGAGCTGTCAGTCAGTCCCATCTGCCTGCTGCCCGTGGTGCTAGGCGCTGACCCTGAGGAGCAGCCCCCGGCCCTGCGGTCACCAGGGGGATTCAGGCTTCCAGGCAGCTCCTGGGACAGGCATGCAGCTGCTGCCCTCCAGAGGCTCTCGTGGGTACTGCACCGAGGCCGGCCGCACGCGCGTGTGTTGGTCTGGAGCTGGGGCCCCTGGAGCCCAGATCCTGGGGTGACCAGGCCGGCCGCTTCCTGACTCCCACTGGGCGCTGCCTGTAAGACCGTCCTTCAGAACCTGGCCTGGTCGCTACGGGAGGCGCCCTCTTCCCGCCCCATTCTGCCCTGTGTCCGGCGCCCTGGGACCACTGGGTCACCAGCCTGGGGGTGGGGCCGTGGCTCCTGCTTTCTAGTGTCTGCTTGGTGACAGGTCCATTCGCTAGTTAGCGGACCCGAGAAGTGGCCCGGCCGCCAGGCCTCCGTCACCTCACTGGGCCCTGGTTGATGATGGCTCAGAGCGGTGGCGGAAGAAGCCTTTGGAAAATCAGAACCCCCGCCAGCAGGGGTGGGTCTGTGGGACTCTTGGCCCCCTTGGCGGGGTCACAGTCCTGGGCCAGGCGGTGTGGCCCCTCGGCATGCTCCCCGGCCCCTGTGTCCCTGCTTTAGGCCCTGGAGACCTGAGCGAGACCCCGTGAGACCCTGCGGGATCCCCAGCACCGCAGCATCCTTGTAGGAGGCCTGGACAGTGACCGGTGTGGCGGTCGCCAATCAGGCCACAGCACGCCAGCTCCCTCCGCCGGGTCTGCTCCTGCCCGGCCGCCAGGACCAATCCCGCCGCCCTTCATGCCCCGTTGCCCCTAGGACACCCTCACAGCCCCACCCCGGGGAGAGGACTCACGGCCCTGCGGTGCGTTGAATCGTGTCCCCGAGTCTGCTCAAGCCCCAAGC
This sequence comes from Solenodon paradoxus, assembly GCA_004363575.1. Lineage (NCBI taxonomy): Eukaryota > Metazoa > Chordata > Mammalia > Eulipotyphla > Solenodontidae > Solenodon > Solenodon paradoxus. Next base: position 31,277 of record RJWH01007358.1, on the reverse strand, counting down.
AGGACCTATGAGGTGATCCGCTTGGGGAACTGTCCTCGCAGACCCACGTAGACCAGTCACACGGACCAGGATCGGGTCTGCTTAGGGCACAGGTACGGTTCGGAGACGCACGGCAGGTGGCCAGGTGGCGAGAGGCAGCCTGGCATGACGTGGCCCCAAGCCCAGGGCCCCCGGATCTGGGCGGGGTGGTCGGTGACTCCCAGAGCCTTGGCCCTGCGGCACTGCTGACCCCCGACCTCGGGCCTGGCCTCCGGACCACGAGTTGGCTCTGCTGTGTTGAGCCCTGCTTTGTGGTCACCTGTCACGTGGCCAGGACGCCTGCAGCCTCTCATCCACTACTCTCTTCAGAGCCCGCTTCTGCCTCCGGTGACCGTACCTGTCACTTATGCTGCGTCCCTCTCCCCCGGACGTGCCCACAAGGCATGAGCTGCAGGCGAAGGTCTTTCTCAGCCGGTGCCTGGTGACCGCCAGCAGCCAGGGCCAGCAGGGCTCCTGCCACATGCTGGCCACAGTCAGCTGGCCTCTCTGCCCTCTCAGCAGCCAGGTGAGGTCTTCAGGTAAGACCTGGAAGGCAGGGACCTGCAGGGGGCTGGGTGTGGCCACCTGGGCCCTCTACCTGATCTCTCGAGGGTCTCAGTGTGTCATCACTGTCCCCGCTGGGATCACAGACCATGAGGAGCTTCCCTGCCGGGCGCAGCGGGTGTCCAGGGTGGAGGGACACCACGGTGCTCTTCTCAGCCCTGCCCTCCGCTGATCTGTCAGTCCCGGCAGGGTCCCACGAGGCTGGGCTGCGCGGGGACAGCGGGGAAGGTCTGCGTGCTGTGTGGGCCCGAAGGCAGAGCGCCTGTGTGCTGGGCGAGGGGTGTCCAGGGGCCTGGCTGCTCTCGGGCCGGTGTGGGGGACAAAGCCGCCCCTCCGTGCGCCCCAGACCTCAGGGTCAGGTCTCCCATTAAGCGCCACCATGTGTGGACCTCGAGCGCCACGAGGCCCCCGTCATCACCTGGCCAGTGCGGCCTCATCAGGAGGAGAAGTGACCCTCAGTCTCCAAAGCCCAGGCCCCTAGAAACCAGGGGCCCTTTCTAGAGAAGCCAGGCGTTTCCTGTGCCCATCTGCGGGCAGACATGTGCCCGTCCAGTAGTGCTCCGACCTCTGACCCACATCTAGGGACCCCTGTGACTTTTGGCCCTGAATGGCCGCACCTGATTCCTCGCGGCAGCGCTCCTGAGTCTGCCCCATGCAGCAGGTCCAACCAGTGAAAACGCCGTCTGTCCCCAGAGAGACCCACTGGGACGCCTGCTCCTCAGGCCCACAGTCCCTCGGTGCCCCTGCCATCTCCACACAGGTGTCCTGCCGCCCCAGCTCGAGACCCGGCCTCACTTCCGGTCGGGGTGTCCTCTGTCTCCTTTGACGCATGGGGCACACCGGCTCATGAACCGGGGGGCGGGGGGCGCAGGGCGCAGTGCTCCGTGACGGGAGAGCCGGCTCGCTCCCTGGTGGGGCTGCCCCCCTCGGAACCGGGACAAGGCTGAGGAAGACAGCGCCCGGACAGGCAGGCACACAGGTGACAGGTGACTTTCCTTGGCAAAGAACCATCACAGGCCCTCGCACAGACGCTGGTGCTGCTCTGGTTCCTGGCCCACGAGAGCCTCCTGGACCTGGGCCCCGGGCCCCGCGCGAGGGCGCAGATCCATTTTCTGAAGGCTTTTGCTGCCTTGAGAAATAAGGTTAACAATTCTGAAAATAGCTTCTCGGCAAATAACAGTCAGGCTCCCTCGGCCCCATGAACCTGAAGGCGGACTCAAAAGTTTCGCTTTTCCAGAGGACAGACCCCTCATTGATGCATTTTCTCCCGCTGACTTCCCGTTTCCAAAGCGGAGCCTTTCCCCTCGGCCCTTTCTGCTGGGAGCAGAGCCTGTCAGCGCTTTGTGGGCCTGTCCGCCCTCCTCAGGGCCCTGGACAATGGGGCCATTACCCGCCAGCTCTGGCTGCACAGTTTCCCGCTCCCCTCGGGGCTGATGAGGAGGAAGGCTGCTGGGGAACAAAGATGGGAGGGTTTGCACTTGACGGGGGCGCAGCGTGGCAAACTCCAGGAAGAGCCATTACAGGACACTGGCTGTCATTCCATCACCGTGAATGACTTGGGGAGCATGGCCGTTCACCAGTTTTGTGATTCACATCACTCGTCCTGCGAGTGGAAACGTGCTCCCCGGAGAGAAGCCGCCTAGCCTGTCGTGCTCGGAGCGCCCAGGGTGCGCCCTGCCCTGCCGTCGGGCCACATCCTGCCACGCCTGGGTCACAGGAGGCGGGTGGCTGCGAGTATCCTCAGACCCCTCCGCACTGGGGAACGCACTTCACATAATGGCATTAATACACAGAAAGGGCCAGTGCCCCGGGGTGGGCTCAGGGGTCCTGTTCACCTCTCCATTTTTGGCTTCCTGGTCAGGGGACCCCAGGCCTCAGCTCCTCCCCATCACTTCCACCAGGGCCCCCTGGGGGCACTAAGTTTCCCAGAGTCCAGGATGAGCGATGGCCCTTTTAGCAAATCATCCCTCTGTCCGTCTGTCCGTCCATCTGTCCACCATCTGTCTACCATTCATCCACCCATCCGTCCATCTGTCCACCCATCCGTCCACCATCCACCATCTCTCCGTCCACCCACCCACCCATCCATCCACCCACCCACCCATCCACCCACCATCATCTACCACCCATCTATCCAACATCCATCCACCCATCCGTCCATCATCCATCCATCCACCCTGCCTTCTATTGAGAGTGTGTTTCACACCAAGCTTTGGGGACAAAGACAAATCTGGGTGCCCTTTCTCTTTGTAATTCCCAAATCTAGCACATACAATATTTCAATATTTCCTGAATCTGGGGGGCCCAAAGATGTGGGAAGACTGGACTCAGCACTTCCAGTGTCCTGGGAGGAGATTGTTGTGGGACTTGTCCTATATTTTCTTCCCACCTTACAACAAACAGAAAAGACCAGCACAGCCTCTGCCTCTGGGGCGGTGAGGTCGTCCCCAGTGTGGGGTGTGCTCCTTGGGACGGCCGGGTGCCACCTTGTCCCGGGTGGCCTGGTTTTGTCAGGGATACTGTTGGGCGGTGAGAGCTGTCTCCCGCACTGAGGCGTAAGTCCTCTGAAGGGGACAGGAAGTAGCGGGGAGGGGACGCCAGGACCCGGGAGGTCCAGCAGGTAGGATTTTCCTGCAGGTGTTAAATGCTGTGGCTGTCCCCCAGAAGATGCCACTCAGAGAAGCCGGAGCCCGGCTGCCAACACCGATTTGACAGGGAAGCCACTTGCGGGCCACCCCCTGTCCCGGGCCCCCAGCAAAGCCTGCCTTTGGGGAGCCGGGGGACACAGCACCAGAGACCCGGGGGTCTGCCAGCAGGAGCTGACGGGGGCGCCCAGGAGACATCTGGGCACCTGCACAGGAGGGCTCTTCGATTGTGGCAGGAAGGCAGGCCCAGAGGCTGAGGCCTGGGGGAACACTGGGGTGCCAGGGGAGACGCAGGGCAGCCTCCGTCTGGAAAATAGAGGAGGTGCTGGTGGACGGGAGGGTGTGAGGACTCTTGCGGACGCACCATCAGGCCTGACTCGGGGCGAAGGCTTCACCTTTTGTGGTTACCCATTCGGGCCCTCTCAGTCGGAGCAGAATCAGGTTGGGGGGCGAGGCCAATCCCAACCCAGTGCGTCTCAGGAAGGAATGCCTGGGACAGGGTCCCCGGGGCCTGGGCCCGCCCTCTCACAGCCCCAGGTGGGGGCTCCAGCCTTGTCCATCTGTCCCTCCCTGAGGGGCAGGCTCCGGGCCTGGAAGGGGGCCAGGCGCCGAGGGGCTGGGTGCAAGCGGTAGGGCCGGCCCTAGGGTGGGCCCTGCCATCTGCAGGAGGGAATGGGGGCGGGCACACCTGCTACGCACCCGGGGGCACCCCACCTGGGAGTGAACACACCTGGAGGGCTCTCCGGGGAGGCAGGTGCCCAGCCTGAACCCGTTCTCTTCTGGAAAGTGGGACCATAAGGGCCCCCGTGCCGGCGGCGGGGCGGCGAGTCCTGGGACCCTCAGGCCCGCCCTCCCTCCTCGAGGCGGGGCCTCCGCATGAAACCTGCGGGCACGGGGCTTAGAAAAGCACACAGATTTATTGCATATCAATCTCAGGTATAAAGTCATTGTGGCATCGGAAAGATTACATTTGGTATAAGTCCTATTCTACAGCATTAACCGCAAAAGCAGCTTCTCCTAGGCTTTATCTTCAAGAAGTCGTCCACACGGCACTGGCGTCTTCCACAAGCATCCAAGGACGTTGGCGGCGCCGCCCCTCCGCTCCGCTCCGCTCCGCTCCGCTCGGCTCCTGCAGCGTTTGGTTCGGGGCCGGGGCGGGACGTGGAGTGCGGAGGGCAGAGACCCTAATCACATACTCGGTAAGTGCATCTACGGAATTGTCCTTTTCATAAAAATTTCACAAACAGACACGATAATGACCGCTAAACACGAGTCATGCACAGTTTACTTAGAAGCAATTTACAGTCACGGGGGACGTGGGACACCAGCCTCCTCAGGGTCTTTGTAAAACGGTGTGAGAAGCAGACACGTACATTTGATTTCTTTTCAACACTATACAGCTCTAAAGGGAAGACGAGAGAACACAGCCAGCTGGAATCTGGGACGTGCCCGACCCCCGCCGGCTCCGGGCCCAGCGTCCCTGTCTGGAGAGCGGGGACGACGCGAAACGCACAGAAGGAACCCTTGCGGATTCTGTTGTTCACGAGTGATTGCACACCTGGAAACTCAGCTGCCTTTACTTTTCGTTGGTTTGACTTTTTCCCAAAGTGGTGAACCGAATCCGTGACCAAAGAATCAAACAAAAAACCTGGAATGGAAGGCGGAAAGGAGTCACGCGAGAATGTCTTCGTCACAGTATCACTCGTCGCTGCAGAGACGGTTTCATGGCTTCTGAGACGGGCTCCCAGCCAGGGGCCGCCTTGTGCCCGCGCCCCAGCGGGGGGCGCCGTGGCCCGGCCGGAGGCCCCAGGCGGAGCTGACCGCTCTCCCGGCGGCCCCGCCACCCGCCCGCCGCCCGCATTCAGCACAGTGAACGCAGCTCAGTAGGTTCAGTCGCTGGGTGGGGGCCAGGGGTGGGGGCCGCGTCCAGTGCTTTGAAGCTTTGAGGCGAACACGTGTGATATGTATTTAGGCAAGTGCTTTGCGAAGGCTCCTGGGGGAGCGGCCGGGGCGGAAGACCGAGGGCCGCGGATGGAGGGGGCGTGATGGACTGGCTGTGCTCTCGGGCTGGACAGTCTCAGCCCGTCCACCGAGCCACACCCCAGGGCCCAGACTGTCAGCAGGGTTCCAACTCTGGGTTTGAACCAGAGGGTCTCTGGTCCTGCGTCCTGTCTGGTTGCCCTGGGAATGAGGCCAGTGTGGGGGGGCGGGGGTGTCGGCTCCTGGGGTCCGGGGTCTGGGGGCGGCGCAGGGCAGGGCCAGGGTACCCTTCTGAGTTTCAACTGGGCGAGTGTCAGTGGTCCGAAGCAGGTACCTTAGGCTGGACTGATGGGCCTGGACAGGGCAGACCGGCCAGAGGGACCCCTGGTTCCTGGCCTGGCCTGGCCCCAGCTGGTGGTCACAGTGGTCAGCCAGCCAGCCTGGATCAGATGCAGCCGTGCTCCCGGCCAGATGGCTGGGCCTGAGCCAGCCGGCTGGTGCCGCAGCTGGGGACAGAGCCAGGGAGGGCAGGCCTGCTGCGGTCCGGGCCACACTCAGTGTTGAGGCATGTTTCACGGGGTGCCGGGCTCTGGAGCAAGTGCTTTCTCTGGCAGGGGCTCCAGGACACCCCAAGTTGCCATTGTGAATGGTGGGGGTGGGGGGTGAGCATGCAGGAGGAACTGAGCCTCTAAGCAGGGACATGGGGCCCAAATGTGCAGGGGGCCCCAGGGAAAGAAAGAAGACAGCCAGCAGAGCAGGATGGCACCCCACATCACCGCAGGGGCCAAGGACAGGCGGGTGGGCACGCCCCGCACCTGCTCTGCTGCCGAAAACCGCGCAGCCGCCAGAGCGCCCGCGGCAGAAAGAAGCGCGCACCTCGTTCCTCAGCGGAGAAAGCGTGTAATTCGGGTTTACAGCGAGGGAGTTCGCGGCGATGCTGCACTTTCAGAGGGGTCTGTCTAGAGCAGGGGGACCTGGGGATCCCTGCGGGGCACTCAGGGGCATCTGGGGCAGAGGGACTCGGGGGCTGGCGAAGAGGAAGGAGTAGGCTGCAGCGCGGTGACCGGAGGACGTAGCCCGGCGCCGCCCCACTTTCCGGGGCCCAGCGCGCGAATGGCGGGGCCCTCTCCCGGGGCCCCCGGTTTGGGGTGCCGTCATGGGCTCCCCAAGCCACGCGGGCTCCGGTGCGAAAGTGACCCACCTACACTCACGATTGTCATTGTCCTGGGGTCGCGGACACTGCCCGCACGTCCCAGAGACGCCGGCAGGGGCCTGGGCCCGAGTCCGCACCCCGCGCGCGCTCCTGAGCCGCCGCTCGGCGGCCGTCTGCGCCTGTTCGACACGGGGATGGTTTTTCTCTTCCAAACGATACAAGAAATAAATAAACGCTTGTCTTAAATGCGACTGAAACGCAAACTGAACAGAAACACGATTGTCTGGAGGACGGGCAGCGGCGACGGCACGGCGGGGACGGTGTTTGGCACATGGAAGGTGGCCGCTCCCGGGTGCGGGTCACACACAGCCTCATTACACGGGTTTGGTCCGTCACTGCATACTTATATTAACATTATTTCTTCACAATAAGAATGTCTAATGCCAAAAATACTGTTAAGGAAGAAATAAAATAAGAAAAGAATTAGAAAAAATTACAAGTTATATACAGATTAAGGTAAATTCCATCAGGGAAAAAACAGTCGAAATTGGCCCCCATGGGAATAATTTAAAGCCCGTGCGAGAGGAGCAGCGGACCCGTCTGAGGTGGGCTGCGCCGTCTTGGTCTCAGTGGCCGGTTCCGTCCCTCCTTCCTGGCGCCGGGTGCCGAGAAGCCAGCCCAGAGTGCAAGTGACGATGGTGTCTCGGGTCCGGGGCCTTGGGCGCTCGGGGAGCAGGGAGCGGCCGGCTGTGCCCGCCGGGATGCCGTGTCCTTCCCGGGTCCATCGACAGGTGGCCGAGGGATGCAGGCTGCCCGCGACGTGGCCGGTGGCCCTGCCTTCCCGAGCACAGGCCTTGGAGGGAAGGGACAGCAGCGCCCCGCCCCCTACGGAGGAGGCTCTCGAGGGCCCAGCACACGAGACAGGCTCGTTCCCAGGACACCTAGGTAGGAACTCAGCACAGGCTGACTGCCACAGGCCGCTGGGGGCCCCGCACCCCTGGTTCGTCTCCGGGGCACCCCGAACCGCCCCGGCTGTACAAACATGTCTGGGTAGGAAAGGTCGGTTACCTACAGTGTAAAGGGCACACCCAAACGCAGAGCCTCCCGCAGGCTCGGCTTCGCCAAGAGCTGCAATTTCAAAGCAATGCAAAATTACTTTTAAAAAACAATTTGCAAGTCATTTTTCGATTTTTTTTTTAAAAATACTGTCTTTTTAAAACCACATGCTTAAATAGACTCTGTCGTCAATAAGGTTACCAAAAGGGTTGTTCTCGTAATTTTCGCTATAAAAATTGTTCGGGTGCTCCCCTCGGCCAGACGCGGTGCCCCAAAGGGGCCCTCAGCTTCAGTGGGGACTGAGACCCCGCCCTCGCCCACGGCGTGGATTCCGAGAGGCAGCTGCGTGGCGGCCGGGGCTGGACCACCGGGCCGGTGCTCCTTAGAGATGGGGACTCCCGGCTCCTGGGTTTCATCAGACAAGTTAACAGTTGAACCACGGTGGGGAGCGGAGACAGGTGCCGAGGAGTGGCTCATCCCGGGGCAGTCGCCCTGGTCCCAGGCCGGGCTGGCTCCCCGAGGCCTGGCCTCCATCTTCTGCAGCTGGGATTTCTGTTGGGACGTCGGTGGCCCTGTGGTCGCCTGGCTTTGGACTCTGATCCCAGCCTCTCCTGGGCAGGTCAGAGGTGGTTGATGGGGTTAAAGGCTCCGGACTCCGTGGTTCCCGCCATGTCCAACCAAGCACCCAGAGGACTCTGGGAGGAGGTGTGGAGAGCAGCGTCCTCCGAGAGAGACAGCATCATTGCGTATGCCTGGGGACGCAATACAGGAGAGGCCCGTGAGCTGGCTCAGTCTCGCCCTGAGCAAAGGTCTGGGTGGGGGCTCCCTGGGCCTGGAAGAGGGGCAGGGAAGGAGGACCGTGCTCAGGGCTCCCCGGGGAGAGGTGCTGGGACGTCCCCTCCCTCCCCCGCTCCGTGCATCGGACTTTGGAGCGTGACCCCTGCAGTCACCTCTTCAACTCTGAGGGCCCCGGGAAAAGCCGGCAATTATTGCTAAGACCTGTCCACCAGTCTGCTCCTGCCTGGTGGGCAGGGGACTCCATGCTGCCGTCACCAAGCACTGGTGACCCTGGGGATGCCCTTTGGGGTGGCTGAGCACAAAGCTACTTCAGGAAAAGGGGTGGATACTTTTCCGAGCTGAGAGCAGATGTGTTTGCTGGCCCGCTGCACACTCTGCCGTCAGCACAGGACGCGGGGTGGCCAGGACGGGGGGCTGGGAGCAGGAGGGGTGGGGAGCCAGGCCTCATCCCATCGAGTCAGCACGGGACAGGATTAGTAAGACGAAGACAGACACGCAGACGGTTTTTGTTGACGGTGGGGTGGGATGGGGTATTCTCTCTCTGAAGGACAGTGGAGAGCCCAGAGAGCCCAGCCCCCCAGACCAGAGAGGCCCAGGGGACGGACTCTTAGCCATACCCTAAAATCAGGGGCCAGAAGCGACCAGCGCGCCTGGAGCCCTCGCTGACCCAAAGCTCCGGTCGGGGTTAGTGGGTAGCTCCCTGTTTCCCTGCGTGCCGGGGCCCAGAGGACAGTGACCCAGTGCCTGAGCTGGGGAGAAGCGCATGGGTGGCCCGGGCCCTGTCGCCCTGCTTTCAGGAAAGGGGTGGTCAGCTGCGGTGTGTCTCTAGTCAATGCCGTGAGCACAGGGCGGAGGCAGCGGGTCCTGGGCATCCCCGGGCAGGCACAAGATGGCCACGGTCAAAGGCAGACCGACCCTCACTGCGGAGTGACCGTCACTCACAGGGGGCGTGACGGACCCTCACAGAGGTGTGGCCACCCTCGTGGGGCGTGGCCGTCCCTCCTGGGCGGGGCTGTCACTAGCGGGGCGCAGCCACAGCCTGCAGTCTCCGAGGAGGAAGGGGCTCTGCGGCACCTACCTGGTTCTTAGCCTGCCTGCACAGGGTCTGTTTTAAAGCCTCAGAATCTAAGGTGGAATTAAGTACATCTTTAACTCCAAATGCTTCCTCGGCTGCTCTGCGGAGATCCAGCCCCTTCCCAAAAGTCGGCATCGGCTCCAAAGCGAGCAGCCCGCCTGGCTGCTCCTCAACACACCTGCACCAACGACCGAGAGGCCGCCGTTAGCCCGTCTGCCTCCCGCGCCCGGGCAGCTCCGCGCCTGCACGCGCGCCGCGACGTCCACAGCACATGCACAAGGAGACGGACACGGACACACGGACGAGCCACACAGATGCAGGGGAGCGGTGGGCGGGCAGGGGACCGTGGGGAGGTGAGCACATGCAGGGGCGCAGGCAGCGGCGGGGCCCAGGGCTCGGGAAGCGTCCCTGGAGGGCCCCGGGCGGGGAGGAGGTGGGCGCTCCCCGAGGCTTCTCGGTGCTGACTGTCCCCGTGTCTCTGCAGCAGGCCGCACGGCTGGGTGTGGAGAAGGGGTGCTCAGCCCTGCTAGAGGCCGATGCCACTATTCCAGGTAGACCGTGGCAGCTGTGCTGCGGACCAGGGACCCACAGGTCCCACCAGCTCCCACTCAGTGTGGGCACAGGCCTTCCACCCCCCGGTCCACATCCAGCCCCCCGAGAGGCGTGCGTGTGCACGTGAGTGCGTGTGCGTGTGCAGGGGGTTCCTCAGGCCCCGGCCTGCAGGCGGAGCCCTGCGACAGCCGCCCGTGTGGGTGGGGGCTCGGCCTTTGTGGGGGTCACCGAGATGCTCTCCCCACCTGCCCGGGCGCACAGAGAGTGGCCCCCACCTCCGCGTGTGGTCGAAGGCCACGGCCAGGGAGGCAGGTGGCTCCTCGTCCTCCTCGTCCTCGTAGGCGCCCTGGGGCTCGGGCGTGGGGGACACGGCGTCGTCCTGGGACTTCCCTGCCAGGCTGTCATCATCCTCCTCCTCCAGCTCCTCCTCCTCTTCCTCCTCCATGTCCTCCGGCTTCCCGCCAGCGAGGCCAGGACACTGGGAATTGCTGTCCAGGTCCTGGACCTCCGGCCTGAAATGACACAGGACAGAGTCAGCTGCTGACCCTCGGAGGTGGGGGCCCTGGGTCCAGGCGGCTGCCCTACTGCCGCCCCGCTCCGTCCTGTGGCCCCTTCCAGAGAGTCTGCCTTCTGGGCAGGAAACCCATGGTGCCCAGGGCGCCACGGCTCCACGGCCCCAGTCCACAGATGTGGGGGACACGTGCCGGCTGGCAGCACCACGCAGGAGGAGCACTTTCTCCGAGGGGCCTCAGAACACCCGACTTGGAGCCACGTTGATGTCGGGGCTGCGGGCACCCAATGGCCCCCGCATTTCTTGTCTTCCCACCACAAGGAACTCAGATGCGGGCACCCGACCCGCCCTCCAGGAAGCAGAGCCCTGGCCTGTCTCCCTAGCCGTGGCCACCTGCGCGGTGAGGACGGAGGAGGTGGTCAGTCCTCAGTGGCTCTGAGGTCGGGCCTTTCCCTGGGTCCCGTCTCCCTGCCCAGCTCTCGGCGGGTGACCTCGGATGGGGCTGGGAGTCTGGAGCCTCCACCCCTGGGCACTGAGAGACTCTCCCTACCCCAGGACCCAAGGGCGGCCGACGCGGGTGTACTCGGTGCGTGCGCAGCCCGTGTGGTTTCTCACAAACACCATCGCTGTGGAACAGGGCCGCCGCCGCGTCCCCGGAGTGTCTGCGCACTGCGGGCCACGCATGCACACGGGGGCGGCGGGCAGAGTCTGGGTCTGGTGTGGAGTGTGAGCACCCAGCCCCGCAGCGGGCCTCACGGCAGGGCCAAGGTCTGGCGCCCCGGACCCTGCGTCTCAGGGCCGGTCCCTCCGGGACTGTGGGGGCCCGGCCCCAAGGGGTTTGCAGCAGTCCCGGGTGCTGCTCGGCATGCATGCGTCTCACCCCGTCACCTCCCTGTGAGCACATGTCCAAAGTCCCCATTATAGGATCCAGTCCCTTTGGCTCTGGGCCCCGACGCCAGTGTGACCTCATCTCAACTAGGACCTCGGAAAAGACCTATTCCCCAGGGGCGTCCCAGCTGGAGCTCCCGGGTTAGGGCGTCAGTAGGAATCTGAGGCGCGGTTCAGCGCAGGGATTAAGGGACTGCGGGACAGCCAGTCCTGGGTTCTTTCTCATTGGTGAGCAACACAAGCAGATGACGTCGGCCTCAGTGGAACGGCCAACAGCCCCGCCACTTTATAGGATGGGTGAACAGTACCTGCCGTGACCATGGAACCACCCCCAACGATGCCACGGGGGCCAGGGGGACATCCATGAGGCTCCCTGCTCCTGCGAGCCGCCTCTGCAGGACAGGCCGCCAAGGGCAGGGGCTTTTGGGGGCCAGCCCCCACTCAGCCTCACTAGCTCCACCCCATCTGGTGGGATGGTGCGCCCAGGGGGCTATGGGACCCTGACGGAAGGCTCCGTGTCAAAGACCGGGATCGGGGGCTGTCCTGCCTTCACCCTTGCTGGGGGCCTGCCACTCCCTCCTCTGGGTACAGTCCCTCTGTCCTGGTGGGTGCAGAGGGCCCTTGCTGGGAAGAGCTGGGCCTGCCACCTGTGCCCAGGACCTGGGAGCCTTTCTGGGGCTCTTGGCCCACCCTGGGACAGTGCCACCTGAGAGTGCCGCTGCAAAGCCTGATCAGCCCTGTGGCTTCCCCAGGTGTGAGGGCGGCCCTTTTTAGGGGCTTTAATAGCCAGGAGGGTCTCGTGGAGTGCCATGCGTCTCAGGAGGGCACGTGGTACTCATGCCTGGGGCTCTATTGAAGGAGGTGGCACTGCTCTGGCAGGGATGACACATTCACGAGCCACACAGCACTGCCTGAGCTGGGGCTCCCCCTGGGCCAGGGGGCAGAGGGGCAGCTGGGCCTCTCCGGGCACAGGTGCGGCCCTGGGGGCCCTACCCCTCCCACGGACTCCTCTGAGCGAGTGCGGACGCCCGCGTGAGACCACCTTCCAGGCCCGCATTCAGGACCCGAGAGTACAGGTGCCACGCCTCGTCCACACCCCCGGGTTGCCTGGTGCCCCCACTGTCTGGATGCCCCTCTGCAGAATGAGGGACTCGTGTCCCTGTGGCCTATTGCGAGTTTGGGGATCTCTGGCCACCCTCACTGTCACCCTCACCAGCTGGGTGGTACCAGCTTTCCCCAGGGAGGGGCCTGTCCAGGCCTGAGGTGCCCCCAGAGTGCCGAGCCCTCCCTCGTTCCTGAATCCAAATGGTGTTTTGTGTGCGTGTGCGCGTGTCTGGAGGACAGCACTCCTGGTTGGACGCCTCTACGGCCTGGATTCAGCAGGGATGGCGTGGACCTCAGGGCGTGACCTGGGCGGGCGGGCACAGCAGGACCGAACCCTGGCAGCCGCCCTTCAAGCCGGTGCTGACCCTGCACAGGCCCTTGTGGACAGAGCGCCGAGGGGCCCTGCGGAAGCCCCCAAGTGGCGGAGCCAGGCGGGAAGAGGAGTGGCCACAGGGCTGCTGGGTGGGTGCACCCGGGTGGTCGGGCGGGGTGCAGACCCCGACCCGGGAGGAGCTTCTTACCGCTTGTCTGTCCGCGTGGATGCTTGGTTCATCTCACTGTTGGCAATGAAATTCCTGATTTCCGAGAAATAGGAGTCTTCCTTCTCGTCTAAAAGTGCGTGGTTGTCCGACTCGGAGGTGGGAGAGGAGGCGCGGGTGCTCAGGTGGTTGGTGAGGACCCCGGAGTGCTGGCTCACTGCGGGGTGCAGCGCGTCAGAGGGCGCCCCTGCGCGGCTCTCCCCTCCCTTCTCTGTGGGGGTACAGGGACGCCCCTGTGTGCCTCTATGTGGTTCTTAGACGCTCCCCCCATGTGACTCTGGGTTCAGGGATGGCCACCCTCACCTGTGCGCCCCTCTGTGGGGTTCGGAGAGCTCTGCCCCGCCCCCTTGGCGGCCTGGCCCCGCCCACAGAAGTCTGCCCGCCCCATGGCGACCTGGCCCCGCCCCCGGAGCTCTGCCCCGCCCCCTTGGCGGCCTGGCCCCGCCCCCGGAGGCCGGCCCCGCCCCGCCCCGCTCGGCCCCGCCCACCTGGCGCGTGCTCGTGCTCGTGCTTCTTGAGGTGCCGGTCCAGGTTGGTCTGCTGCCCGAAGCAGCGGTTGCACAGGTGGCACTTGAAGGGCTTCTCCTTGTTGTGGATGTTCCGCACGTGCCGCTGGAGGTTGGACGAGATGCTGAAGGAGCGGTCACAGTACTTGCACCTGCAAGACAGGGCGCCTCAGAGGAGCCGGGCGCACGCTGCGCGGGGCCGGGCCGACGGGCCGGCGTCCGCTCTCGGCCGCTCCGGGCAGCAGCCCCGCGCAGCGGCTTCCCTGGGCCCGGGCCTCGGCGGCGGGCGGGGAGCGGACAGGCGGTCCCGCCGACAGCAGAAGAGGACGAGCCCGAGGCCGTTCTCCCGGCAGCCTCACGGGGGCAGCCGCGCCCCGCGGACGCAGCGTCTGTGCGCGTCGGGGCCGCCGCGCTCCCAACGCGGGCGGAGTCCCCTGGCTGGGGGGGGGGGGGCGACTGCAGGTCCCCCCGGCTCGCTCGGCGCTCCTGGGGCAGGCGCACCTCGCCAGGGCCTTGGGGGACGGCCACTCCCTGGGGCTGGGCTGCTGGCCCGCCCAGCGTCCTTAACTGCCCTGCACACGCGTGGGGCGCCTCCGTGGAGACCACCCAGGTCTCGCTGTGCCCTCTTTGGGGGCGCCAGCTGCCCAGTCCCTGCACTTGGGGAGGGGAGAAGACCCTCTGCCTCAGGTGCTTCAGCCTCAGGTCACACTGTTGTGGGACCTCCTGGGACATCAGAACACAGCTCTTTCCACCAGCAGCGGCCGGAGGGGACGGAGACATCAGTGTGATGGTGCCTCCTGGCTGTCGGGCTCTGGTGGGGGCAAGGCCTTCAGCTGGAGGCCCCGGAGATGGGAAGGGTGTCCCCCCGTTTTCTACAGGGGCCCGAGAGCAGGTGGGAGCCGTTCAGTCGTGCACATGTGCACACGTGTGTGCACACAGGTGACCCTGCAGGTACCTGCGTGCACATGGGCGCACCTGCTCTCAGAGCTCCAGGCACCGCCTGCGTCTTGGACGCAAGAGCACCTGATGCTTTGTCAGTGTGCTCACGCCCCCCTAATGCCCATTCAGAGCAGACCGGCCTCTGCAGTGACAGAGGCTGGTGCTGCGAGACTGGTCTTTCAGGAGATGCTGTGCAGCTGTCTGGTGGGCGGGTAGGGCCTGTCCTGGGGACAGTGCTGGCGTTCCTACGGGAGGCCTCACCTGCTCCACTGTGGCGCCTGGCCCTGCGCTCGGTCCCGAGGACAGGTTCATGTGCTGGAGGTCACTTTGGAGTCCTGCCTCTCCCCTGGGTCAGGCCAGGAGGCCTGCCCAGCACGTGCAGGCCCACTTCCGACTTAGCAGCTCAGAAGCCTGGCCCTGCCTGAGGGTAGGATGGGCCCGGGGCCTCTTCCCGTGGCCGCCTTGGGGCAGGAGCAGAACCCGGGGTGGGGTCGGTGTGGGCCAGAGAGCTTTCCCTTAGGGAGGCCCAGCTTATGATTTCTGTCCTGGGAGCTTCCAGCCACCAAGCTGCCCACCCCACCTGTCAAACACCCGAGAGGCGGTCACCCAACGAGGGGAGGCCCCGGGAACAGGCCCGCCTCCCAACCCGGGGCATCACCAGACGCTTCCAGTTCTGCCAAGGTGGGGCCCCGCATGCTCAGGCCATAGAAGAGTGTGGCTTTCCTTGGCTCTGGGCTGCCCAGCTGACCCACCCAGGAACAGACGGGGCTTTCATCACGATGGTCCCTCTGGGAGCCCCGGGCCACTATCCTGGAAACCTGGCCCCAAATCCCCACTGCTGCATCTCTCTTGCCTGCACAGTGACGAGGTGGCGGCTGGGACTCAGCCCTCCCTACGTCTGGTCACAAGTGCTCAGGGTCCCCTGACCCGGCGTCCCCCCGGAAGACACAGAATGCATGATTGCTCCCCTGCAGACACAACCTCTAGGTATGGTACCCCTCGCCCCATAGGCCAGGCTCTCAATCGCTGCCCACACTTCTGGAAGGACTCTGCCAGGACCCTGCCTCGTCTGCATCTGGGACCTCTGGCTAGAGAGCTCTGTGCCCGCCCCATGTGCCCACATGCTCTGTCCTTGTTATCTGGAGACGCGGGGACCCTTAGCGAGCTCCAGCTGACAGCTCCGCTCTGCTCTGAGGAGCAGTGGACAGGGCACAGCATTGCGGGGGGGGGGGGGCCTGCGGGTGTGCCCCGCCAGGCTCCCTGCAGCCACTGCAGCCCCACTGGCGTGGCCGGGTTCTCACCGGCTCTGCCCAGAGGCTACTGCAGTCGAGGGGAGGGAACCCAGGCTGGGAGGGAGCAGAACGCTCCCGGCAGCTGGGATTCGGGCTGTGATAAACTGACAAGTGGCCAGTGGAATTTACGGCCGTGCTGCTGAGATCACGCCCCACTGCACTCGGACAGGCACGGGGCACGGACCGCCGGCCGCAGTGGCCACGTGCCGCTGAGGACCTTGAGGGGACAGTGTGGGGGACGGCACGGGCGGGGAGCGTGGTGTGGCCTCCAGGACACATCGTGGCCACACCAGCCATCACAGGCAGTGACTGCGAAAGCAGGGGGAGGAAAAGAAGGCGGAGATGCTCACACTCAGCCCGAAAGCGCAAACAAGCACAGGAAGCAGATGCGTGTGCCCCGAAGGACAGGAGCGGGGCCGGCCCTGGGGTCTGGACGGTGCGGCACGACGGAGGATGGGGCCGGCGGTGAGCCGGGACGGGAGTCCAGGGCTCTGAGTGACGACTCAAGGCTCCCGACGCGACCCGGAGCCCGGCCGAGCTTGCCGCCTCCCAGCTCAGCTTTTCTGTCCCCGACCCGGATCTTGGGTTGAGACGCAGCGTCGCTACTCACTGCGTCGGCCACGCCACCCAGCCTGGCTAACCGCTGCCCAGGCCGGACTTCCCTGCTGGAAGCGCGGTCGTCCCTCTAAAGGGACCAGCCTCCCCGCAGGGCTGCGAGACACTGAGGGATTTCGGACTTCAGTGGTGAAGTCCTGCCTCTCCCCTGGGTCAGGCCAGCACCTCCAGGGTGACGACCTAGAGGGACAACCTCCGGCCTCCGTCCTGCATGGTGGTCTGAGCGGTCTGGGCTGCCAGGCTGCCGTCCGCTACACGGGGCCTGTGGCCGGCCTCCCGGGGGCACGGGCAGTGGCACCAGGGGTCCTGGCCGTGGAGACGACCTCGTACCGGGGGGGTGGGCAGCACCTGGCTGGGCGGGGTGCTGGGTCTTTCCTCTCCTGCTCACACCCTCCCAGCGGCGGCAGCGCTCCCGGGACCCTGCGATGCTGACAGACACGCCCGGGCTCCTCATCACGGGGCTGCCCTGCGCCCGGTCAAGCCAGGATTTGCAGCGGAACATCCAAAGCATTTATTGCTGTGGAATTCAGAGCTCCCGGACGGGAGAGAGCAGCAGGACTCGATGATGGCTACTTTCTTCTAGCAGCATGGCCTGCCCGCCGGGCCCTCGCAGACGGCTGTCCAGTCAGCTCCCTTACAGGAAAACAGCTCATTTACGGGGAGGCGCAGGCCGGACCGATCGTTCCGTGGCCTTTGGTGAGCCGTGAGCCGCTCTGTGAGGGCCAGGAGCCTGCGTGCCGGGCGGGAGCAGGTGCGTGCCTGCCGGGACAGGGTGCGGGCTGCTGGCCACGTGGTGGGGTGGGTGTCAGGGCCACCACAGCTGGGACTCGTGCCATCGTGCTCCCTGGTGACGAGGCGTGCAGCCAGAGCCCGAGTCTGCACTGCCCACTTAGCGGACGCCAGACTGCTCCCGTGACCCGTCTGCCAGGCACACGGCGAGGCCCCGGCATCCCGGCCAGCACCCCCGTCTGCCTCACAGCCGCGTGTCCCAGGCTCTCGATTAAAGCACCACGAGGCTGAGCCGGGGTGGCCCTGGGCTCCCGCCTCGGACAAGGTACGGGCCTTTCTGCGCTTTGAAACGGGACCCCTCCCTTGGTGAACACGGAATGTCGTGTTCTCAGCCCTGAAAGCAGTTTTGAGGGACGAGGGGAGTCAGCACAGGCCTTCCCATCTGTCAAGGGGTCCGTGTGGGCAGAGGACCATATTCATGCGCCTCCCATGAGACGGGCCGCTCTCCGCGGGCGCCTGGGAGCCCGGTCACACCCGCTGTGCCGGCCTGAGATGAGCGGGGCACCTGGGCGGGTTGAAGCTCGGACTCCCCCACAGATCCCGGGCCCCTCGCCCACTGCTCCCCGGGGCAGGGGCACTGCTCCCCGTTCCCTGGGCCGGGTGTGGCGTGCGCCCTCGGGAAGCCTGCGGGACCTCCTGCCCAGGTGGGCAGAGGAAGGGCGAGGGACCCAGCGCCCGCGCTGCCCTTCGAGTGGGGCTGCCCCGAGCCTGCGCCGCCCTGGCCCATGACTCCTACCTGTATGGCTGCTCTCCAGTGTGCGTCCTCAGGTGTCTCGTGAGGTTTGCTGACCGGGGGAAGATCTTGCCACAGTACCTGGAGTGGGAGACCGTTGGACCAGAGGCACCCGGCCACGCGCGGCCCGGGCGTTCCAAGTGCCGCCCCCACACATATGCAGGGTGCACGGCCTGGCGGTCTCTCCCACGGAGAAGCCCTGGCAGGTGGGACCGTGCCCGTCCTGGGCAGTATCTCAACCCAGCGCCGCTGAGCGTCTGGGACAGGCTGGGTGGCAGGTGCAGATGGCCATCTCTCCCGTGCTGGGCCTCCCTCCCTCAGTGAGTCCCTGACCCACACGGCTCGGCCTTCTGAGTTTGCACCCTGCCTCCGAACAGGCTGATGTTCCAGCAGCCAGGCCCCCCGCTGCCCCCCGCCCACTCGCCTGCACGCCCCCCCGCACGCTCCGGGAGTGACCTCCAACGCTCCTGGGCGGGAGGGCCTGCGTGTGCCGCCTGTCCTCACCTGCACGTGTACCGCTCTTTGCCCTTTCTGAGGATGGGGTCTGAGAGCGTGGGGGGCGGAGACCGGAAGCTGAAGGGGTGGTGGGGCAGGGGCTGCAGGGGGCTGCCCGAGTCCGCCTTCATGGCCGCCAGGTTCTCCAGCTTCTCCGTCATGGTCTCCATGGCCGACATCTGTTGGCAGGAGCGCAGGTGGGGCTGTGGGACTTCCGAGAGGTCAGCTCTTGGCCATGACCCACCCTCTTGGCACCTGGGGTCCCCCGCGGCTGAGCCCATTGTGGGGCAGGCCAGAGAGGACAGCTGTGCGAGAGCCAGTGAATTCCGGGCTGGGTTCTCTCCCTTCCCGGGTCCACCCTGCTCTGTCCTTCCCGGCATCCGCAATGTCTCCGTGCGGGCTGTGACGCGGGCCGCCAGCACGGGCCATCACACACTCCCTTGCAGCAGCGCCCTGCTGGCCTGAGCCCTGAGCAGCGCTCCTGGCTGGCAAGCCTGGGTTAGAGGCAGAATTCCCTCTCCCCCTCGTATTACCTATCGGTCATCCATCCGTCCATCATCTCTCCCATCTAGTCATGTCTCATCTACCCATCCACCTTCATATCTTTTCATCTGTCATCTACCTACCGAATCTACTCAGCCATCACCTACCTATCAATCAGCTATATTCTATCTGCCCATCTAGCTAACATTTATTGATCTATATCATATCACCTGTCTAATCTATATGTATTTATTGCCTATCATCTATGTACGTATCTATGTAACATCAATCAGATCTCTCTCTAACCATTTCTGTGTATCCTCTATCGTTATCATCTATCATAACTGTCTGTCCATCTGTCTAGCTATCATTTATCTGTCGAGTCTTGAAAAATTAAATGACCTGAATCTCAGGTTAAAACGGGTCACCAGCACCGCCCAGTGGCAGCAGGCCACGGTTGCAGGCAAAGTCCTAAAACCAGTGTTTACTGCCCCAGACTTGACGCCACCGTAATGTCAAGTGTCAGAGGGCACTGGACAAGCTGATGTGGACAGAGGAGCTGCCCCTCTGCTCCTTGGAGATGGCAGGCTTGCTTAGGGAGGGGAGGAGCGCGGATGGGTGATTTCCACCCCGTGGGCGGTGTTCTGATCAGAACCCACCTGTGCCGGCCCCACCTGGGCCTTGGGACCTGGGAGGGGAGGGAGGGGGCTTCTCTGGAGCACCTGTCCCCTCTCCTTCCCCAAGGAGGTGGGATTCCAGTCAGGCCCTGCAGGAGGGAGGCTGGGGCACCGAGAGGAAGAGTGTACACGGAGCCAGAGCCTGGGGTTAAGTGACCTGGGGGGTCACTGAGCCCGTGGAGGGGAGCCAGTGTCCCCAGGGCCCCCAGCAGGAACGCCAGGCATCTCTGCTAAAGCATTATGGACAGGAGCCCGGCTCGCCTGGACACCCCAGAGAGGGGTACATGAAGGCAGGGGGCACACGGAGTTGGGGAGAGCTGTGCTTCTCAAAGAACTGCGGTCACTGGGAGACACTGGCTCAGGGGGCCCCTGCAGCCAGCACCTGAAGAGGGTTCAGTGGGCACAGGAAGGCGGGGAGCCCTGCCCAGCAGCACTGCCAGGAGTGGCGAGCCTGGCACAGCAGCCCTGGCCCGAGGGCTCCCAGGAATGCGCCGGGGGCCCTCACCAGCCGGGCCCTCCACCCTCACTCGCAATGGCCCGCCCCTCTGACCAGCGCCACCTGGAGACCACAGCTGCTCCTGTAGCGGAACAACCGACTGGTGACAGTGAAATACCTGGTGAAGGGTTAAGGACTGGAAAGTGGCATCTGTCCATAAGGCCCTCCCAGCTCTTCCCCTAGACGGGGTGGGGCAGGCCGCTCCCTCATCAGAAGGCATGAGGCTTCCAGCCCAGCACCGTGCTGTCTCCCTGCCTGCGGGTCTGTCCCTGCCTGCGGGCCTCAGCAACTTCGGAAGGCCCCAGACCTCCCCAGGCCCCTGGTGGCCATAGGGCCAGGGCCGGGCAGGATGGCCTTGCCTGCACCTGGGGGCCCAGGAGCGGAGCACGGGCAGCACCCACTGGCCCCAGACCAGCACAGGCAGGCTTTGCAGAGCGGCTGGCGCCGGCGCGTTCTGCTTGAGTGCTGGCTCCCTGGGACCTAGAAGGTGGCCGAGTTGTCTTCCAGCCCCTGGCTCGGTGCCCCTAGGGCAGCAGTGGGTGGCAGGGCCTGTGGGCCAGGTGGGAGGGACGATGGGCAGCTGCCCTTCTCCCTTCCACAGGCCGGGTGGGCCTGCTCGGCCCGCCTGCCGCGTTCCGGCTGAGCGGCCCCAGCACAAACACGGGATGCGCCCGCTTCCGGGTCGCCTTTCCCCCCTTGTCTGGGGAAAATCAGGGGAAGTTATTAACCCAGCCCGAGGCCCCGAGACAATGGGAGGGACTAAGTTTAGCTGTGAACCGGGCAGGACGCAGTTTCACCGCTGGGATTGTCCCGGTGGGAAGAGAACAATGCGCCGTCTGTCCGGGTCCCCGGGAAAGGCCTGTCCCGCCTCAGCCCCCAACATCCCGCGTGTGGGCCAGACCCCGAGTGAGGACAGGTGGGGAGGTGTCAGGAACTGCCAGCCCTGCTGCTGCTCCCTCTGGGCCACGCCCTGGGGAAGGACTCGGTCCTTCGGGGGGCCTTGCCCCCATTGGCTGGGACTCTGGCTCTCCCCGCCCTGCTCCCTGCCCTCTCCTCTGGTCTTCGCCTCAAGACCCAGGCCCCAGGCAGCCCATGCCTCTGACCCGCTCCAGTAGGAGACAGAGCCACCAGGCAGTGGGCCTCCGGAGGGTTCCGTCCACTGTTGTCCTTGGAAGGACTCACGGGGCATCCTCCCCTGGGGACATCCTCCTTCCTCACCTGCCCTGGCCCCGCTGCCCTCGGCAGCCTCGCAGTGACCCGTGGGGCGTGGGAAGACCCTCCGGTATCTGATGGCTGGGGAAACAGGCCTGGCAGGACCTGGGGCTGTGGCGCCCTGCATGGCCCGGACAGCTGGCGTGGAGGCTGGAAGGGGGTCCTGCGGAGGCCCCGCTGGCCCGCTGAGTCTTACCTGGGGGTGGAAGAGCAGCGGGGACGGGCGCAGATACTTCTCCTTCAGGACACCCACGGGGTCGGCCACCTTCCGCTTCTCTACCCTGCTGGACGACAGCACAGAGGGTTACGTACCCGCCGGCGGCCTCGCCCCAGGGGCTGCCCATGTGTCTCACCGGATGGCCTGGGGACAGCCTGACCTGGCCACCTACGCGCACACGTGGCGGGCGGGCGGCCGGCCCAGCGCTGCACATGGCGCCTGCTCAGCGGACTCGTTCTGAAGGCCTCATGCGCCCGCCTCCGGGGCCCTCAGAGGCCTCACATCGGCACCCAAATCCCTGCCCCTCCGGCCCACTGGTACAGGTGGTCATGGGTTTCTAGAAGTGTCCTGGGGACATCACCAGGGACTCCCCACAGCAGCCAGGCAGGGCCTGAAATTCTTGGCAGCTCCTAGAGATGACAATTCCAGAACCTTCCCCAATGCCAGAGACAAACTGTTAATCACAGAGATGGCGGACGAGGTGGCTTGAACAGCACTGCGTGAGCCCTCTTCTCGCCTGGCCTTTGGCAGCTGCGCCGGCCTCCGTCTCCCCCGTGGGGCTGAGCTGCGCAGCGCGGGCCATGAGCCTGCCTCCCGGGCCCGGGCACTCAGCAAACGTGCCCCTCCCCACCCGCGACAGCCCGTTCCTGCGCGCCCACCCTGCTTCCGGGGCGGCTCCGCGCTGCCGCCTCACCCCTGCAAGCCAGCCTCCCAGGACAAGCCTGATGGGGGGGCGGGGACGGCTGCTGGCAGGCTGAACTGAGGCCCCTTTCAAGCCACTGGGCCTTTCAAGGACACCGGGACTGGAGGACTGGCGGAGGGAAGGGGCCTGTCGGGGCAGAGGCCTGGCTGAGGGAGCCTCCACCTCTTCTTCATCTGACCTCTGCGATGTCTGGCGCAAGTGGCCCGGGCCAGCTGACTGAAGCCGACATGTGCTTTGCCAGCGTGCTTGGTTGTGGGCACAGTCATGTCCCCAGCCCGTCCTGAGGATTTAGCCCAACATGGTGCTGGAGGTCGGGCCTGGCAGTGTTAGGGGCCGCGAGTCACACATTCTGGGACCCCACGGGGCTGGCTGGCGAGGATGGCGCCTGCCTTGCTGGAATCACCGTCAGGACCCCTGGAGCCGAAGGGGCCCTGTGGCCTGCCCTGGGCCCAGCCTCCACAGGCGGTGACAGTCTCCCGTCTTAACTCCGGGAGAAGCCAGCACAGTGATGATGCTCATTCTGAGGGGCTGGGGCAGCATGTGATGTGGACCTAACCTGTTCTGGGGGTTTCTGGGGTCCGTGGAAGGTGGGGCCCAGGCTGCCCCTCCACCAGCTGCGGAGCTAACCCCGCGGGACAAGCCCAGGACACATGGGGTCACAGGGGAGCTGGGATAGAGGAACTGGGACAGCAGGGCCCTGTGCTCGCTCTTCCTCAATATCTGCTCCCAAAGCTTCCAGGAAAAGGTCCAGGGCCTTAAACGGGGGCAGGAGGAGGGGCAGGAGCAGGGGCTGGGTGCCGAGCGTGGGGCAAGGAGGTGCTGGGGTGGCAGCAAAGGCTGGGCAGGGGTGAGAGGTGAGGGCCCAGAAGAGGCTGGGGCAGACTGGAGCAGAGGGAATGGAGAGCCTCTCATCCTCTGCTGCCCCGGCCTGAGAAGCAGGCCCCGCCCTTGGTCCATCACCTCTCGCCGCCTCGCCTGGCGCCACGGGCACGGGCGCATCCTCCCTGCAGTCTCCCTGCCTCTCGGTCTCAGAGATTCTGTTTTAACTGGTGAGCCAGTGCCTCGCACAGGTGACGGCGCCCCCTGCTGGGGCTTCTGCCCACCACTAACCCTCTGTGATGGCAACTTGGAGAGAAGCACCCCAAGTGGCGTTTTTCATGTTTCCCGCCATGACGTCAGCACAAGCAGGGCTCGGACTGGCGCTGCTGAGCATGAGGGTGGGCACCCGTGGGTGTGGGCCTGCTTCTGACCTCACGCTTTCCACACACACCTGAGACCCTCACCGCATCCCAGGTCACTCACGGGGCCCACCGAACAGCAGGTGCACAGCAGCCACGTGTGGATGACCGCCCTGGGCCTCCCCCAGGCTGGGCCTGTCCGTTCCCGGCCTGCTGCAGCCCCTCCAGGCCCGACCCATGCACAGCCCTCTGCTCAGGGCTCAGCCGGCCCAGCACTGGGGACACACACTGGGGTCGGCCCCTCCCGCCCGATGGAGGTCTGCACAGAACTGGGGTGGGGCTTAGTCGGCCACTCTTGGAGGGCACAAGGAGACACACAACACTGATTTTTACAACTCCCCAGAGTTTGCTCCCTTTCTCTGGTTTCTCACGGGCCACCAGAAACCCAGCACAGGAGCGTCCCCAGGGGCGCGGAGACACTGGGAACAGGGAGGCGCAGGATTCTGTGAGCTGGGAGAGGTGGAGAGTTGGTCCAGAGAAGACAGCAGGACGATCTCCTGGGGGGTCCCGAGGCGCGAGGCAGGCAGCGGGGTACCCCAGGGGTGTCAGCCGAGGGAATCGCCTATCTCTGGGGACCCGCCTTGGCCTCTCAAATCTGGCCCGGGCCAGAGGCTCCCCACAGGACCAGGCCAAGCCAGGGGTGTCCTCTTGGGCAGCACAGGCTCTCCAGGGGCTCGCGATGGTAGCAGGGTGAGGCCTGCGAGCCCAGGAGTCTCACTCATGCCCGGGCCCTTTGGGGGGGCGGGTGAGGGCGGGGCGTGTTAATACCTGTAGATGGGGTCCATGAAGAAGGGCGACGGCTTGGCATAGTGCAGGGAGGGCTGGGGGTGCAGCTGGCCTGGGCACACCTTGGGCATCCCCTCGCCGACCCCCAGCCTGCGCTCGCCGTAGACGTGGTTCTTGCGGGGCCCCCGGGCCCCGCCGTTCTGGCTGGCGCGGGCGCGGCTGCCGATGCTCAGGTCCAGCGGCTGCTCCTCGCTGGATGCGGGGGCCGAGGGGCCCTTGGGTGCGGGCAGGATGGGCTTCACGTCTTTTGGTTTGGTGGTGAGATCGAAGGGGGACTCAGCGCTGGGGCCGCCTGCCTTGAGGGCGTCCCGGGGTGACTTTGGCTCGGTCTTGACCAGCAAGTTGTGGGCCAGGGTGCGGTCCGTGAAGGGGCACAGGGAATGGGGGAAGCTGGGCAGGAACTGGAAGGGGAACACGGAGGGGTAGGGCAGCGAGCCCAGCTTCTTCTCCTGCATGCCCATGAAGCCGGGGCCGAAGTACTTCTCTGCGATGGAGGCGATGGCCTTGATGGAGTCGCCCGCGGCGCCCGAGGCGGCCAGCAGCTGCTCGTCGGGCGGTGGGAAGAAGGAGTGCTGGGGGTAGAAGAGGGGCCCGTCGCCCATGCTGTTGGGGGCCCCTGGGGGCACCGCGCCGCCTCCGAGCTCGGCCTTGCCCTCGGCTGCCTTGCTCTTGTCCTTGGCCTTGTCGCGGTCGCTGTCCACGTCGCTGTCCAGGTCCGAGCCCGTCCCCGTGGTGGTGTCCAGGTCGGTCCCCGTGGTGGTGTTGATGTCCTCGAAATCACTGCCGTCCGACATGTCGCTGCTCCGGGCCTTGAGCTTCTCGGCGTAGGCGTCCTCCAGGCGGCCGTCGAACTTCTCCTCGGGGCCCGCGGCCGCCGGGGCGCCCTGGCCGCCACCGCCGACGGCGGAGACCAGGGGCAGCGCCGGGTGGCCCAGGGGGCTGGGGAGCTTGGCGTCCTGGGTGTGGTTCAGGGGGCTCTTGAGCAGGGGTGTGGGCGGCAGCAGGGGCGGCCGCGGGTACAGCGACGGGGGGAAGATGCCGGGGAAGCCGGGGCTGAGCGCGGGGAAGGCGGGGGGCGCCGCCGAGAAGGGCAGGCCGCCCGGGTGTGGCCTGGAGGGGAAGTACTCGCCGAAGCTCAGGCCGGCGTGGTTGAGGCTGGGGGAGGGCTTCGCCTTGTCCATCATGGGGCTGGGGGTCAGGGGCAGGCCCGGGGCGAAGACGCCGCCGGGCGTGTAATGGCTCTTCCCCTCGCAGAAGCGCCGGTGCTTGTTGAGGGAGGAGGTAGTGCTGAACATCTGCCCGCAGTCCTTGCACTTGATCTGCGTGCGGCAGTCGGCGTGCATGCGCTTGTGCCGGCACAGGTTGGAGAACTGCGTGTAGGACTTGTGGCAGACCTCACCTAAAGCACCAGCAGAAAGCAAACACGAACGCGGTATGAAATTACCGGGAAACCGCGCGGGAAGGGCGCCCCGCTCCGCCAGGGCAGTGCGCGTGCGTGCGTGCGTGGGACTGCGTGAGCGCACACCTGTCTGCACAGGTACCTGCGCGCCTGCCGGTCTCTGCGTGCATATGTGGGTGTGTCTGGATGTGGTGTGTGCCCCACTGAGTGACTTGGTGACCCGCTGGGATTGGTAGGGACCATGTGTCTTCCCAGATAGAGGTGGGCAGATCTCAGGGTGCTACAGACTTCTGTGTTAGAAAACAGGGTGCCGTATTCGCGCTTCCCCCACAAGTGTGTCTAATGGCGGGGTTCACGTCCTCTGTGACCAGCTCAGGAACAGGCCACCAGGGCAGACGTGTCTGCAGCTGCCAGCACCCCCACTCTCGGAGACAGCAGTGGGGACACGGCCACGAGTGGGGTTGGCTTCTTTCTGGAGCAATGCCATGTCCCGCTTCCCTGTCCCCTCTCTGTCCCTGGTTGTGACCACAACCAGGAGCAGGAACCCCAGGGTGACCAATCCCCTCTGGATTTCTTAGGTGGCTGGACTTTGAGACGCGGCCCTTGGTGTGGGGGTCTGAAGCAGGGGGACCCGGGCAGGGTGGGCGGAGGGGAAAGCGCCTGTTTTTGAGCACAGGGATACCAGCCATGCTGGGTGAGCCCACATCGGGACTGAGGTCGGGATGCCCGGCCGTTACCAGGCCTGGGAGCCGCGCCGGCCGGCCAGCTTTCCTGCCTTCCCTTGTTTTGCCAACCAGAAAGGGAGGAACACATGCAGGCGTGGACACACACACACACACACACACACACACACACACACACACGAGCCCTGCCTGAGTCTCTCGCTGCAGGACAACTGCTTCCTGAAAGAGCACCAGGGAAGCAATGATTTCAGGGGGCTCCTGTCGGCACAAACCCTCCTCTGATGGCATCGCGTGGATCTAGCGGGGAGTTTCGCTCTCTAATCACAGTATCTATTAATACGGCCGCTCCGCCTTCCCGGCCGTCTGGCAGCGGGACGCTTTCAAGGCCAGGAGAGCAGAGTGCACCTCACAGAGTCCAACCATGCAGCCCCGCGGATGGCCTGTCCCACCCCGGCTGCCGTCCAGCCTTCCCTGGTCAAACAAGTGCTGCGCCCTTGGCCCCGAGGGCCCCGTCACCCGCACTGCGCCCTGGGCTGTCAGTGCCTTGGTGACTGTCGCCATTCTGAGCTTGGAAGCGATGGTCCTCACACCCCGGGCTGCTCCCAGGATGGGCTGCCTAGCCAGGGGCTGTGCCCGAGTAGGGAGGACCTGAGACGCTTGGTCCCGCTCAGCCCCTCATTAAAGGAGGGGTCTGCAGAAACCCTGGACTAGAGAGGTCCTCCAGGGAGTGGGTCTTGCCAGCAAGGGGGTGCTGCCTGCCGGGTTGAGAGGGACCTGGGAGTCCCCCAGAGGACTGGACATGGGGACCAGCACCTGTGGAGGCTGCCCCTGACCCCAGAATATGAGGACCCTGGTCTGTACTTGCCCTGATCAGAAGATTCTGTTCCTTGTAGGGTATATATGTGGATGCACACCGACATACGGATCCCTGGGCACAAACACATACGCACACTCATGCACACACACTCCTGGCACACACATGCACATACCCAGAAGCACACACATGAGCACCCCTAGCACACACACACACAC
Organism: Solenodon paradoxus; assembly: GCA_004363575.1. Classification (NCBI taxonomy): domain Eukaryota; kingdom Metazoa; phylum Chordata; class Mammalia; order Eulipotyphla; family Solenodontidae; genus Solenodon; species Solenodon paradoxus. The sequence goes on along the minus strand of RJWH01007358.1, from coordinate 4,099 downwards.
ACAGAGAAAACACAGGCACACGTGCACACACATACATGCATGCACACACACAGCTTGGGAGCAGAGGCGTCAGTCTGTGAGCTCAGCAGGGCGGGGCTTACAGGCGGGCTTTCGGGGAGACCACACACTACCCAGTAGGGGCTGCACCCCTGATGATGGCCCACTGCAGCTGTGCTTGGAGCCACTGGTCTTGTGTTAGGAGTGCCAGGCCGTGCGGACCCTCAGCGCAGTCCCATCCCCTACCCCAGGCTGAAGGATGCTCGGCCCTGGTCTGCTGGACACAAGGCCGGGCCTCACCTGTCTGCTCTTGTTTCTAATTTTAATCACTGATCTGAGCAAATGTTCATACACAATCTGGCCAAGTTCGAGCTTCCGTCTGCAGCCAAGAGCCAACGCACCAAAGCAAGCTTCGAGGCCGTGGGTGGGGGCTGCCGACTGCTGGCAGGATCTGCTCACCTGCCTGTCCCCCACAGTAGTGTCTGTGCGGGCAGTGGGGACGGGAGGGCCTGAGGTTGCGGGCCGCGGTTCCTGCAGCTGCCGTTATTAGCGTGACCTGAGAAGACTCTCAGACAGGCACTGACCCGGACCGCAGGGCAGTGCTCTTGTCCCTAAGCCTGCTGAACGCCCCCAGTGCTGGTCTGGTACACTCAAGGGCAACACCCACAGGGGCGCACTGGGGTCTCCCCAGCAGGAATGGGCCCTGCCCAGGCGTGTGGCCTGACAGACGGATCTGCGTCATCTTGGCATGGCAGCTGGGAGCTGCACTGGGGCAGGAGGGCCACGAAGTCCTGCGGGGCAGCCAGCATGACCTCTGAGGGCCAGTGTCCAGTGCCTGCATGACTTCCACATGGGCGAGACGGCCTGATCCCAAGTCCCATGCTCCGAGAGGCGCTCCTCCTCACACTGATGTGGAGTGTGAGCGGTTCAAGGTCACCAGGGTCTCAGGAGCCAGGCCCCTCAAGCTGGAATCACTCTGTGGTGTGGCCGGCAAGGCCTGCACACTCTAGTCCCCAGTTCCCTTCTCTACCAGTTGGATAGTGTGGCACCGCTCCAGAGTTTTGTGAGATAAGGTGTGTGAAAGGCTGACCCAGCACAGTGCTGGTGTGAAAGAATGACTCAGCACATTACTGGGGGAAAGGCTGACTCAGCACAGTGCTGGTGTGAAAGGATGACTCAATACAAATGTGTGGAAAGGGTGACTCACCACATGCCATGTGAAAGAGTAACTCAACAGAATCTTGTGTGAAAAGATTCAGTGCAATCTTGTGTGAAACGATGAGTTTACAAAAAGGTGACTCAGCACAGTGCTGGTGTGAAAGGATGACTCAATACAAATGTGTGTGCAAAGGGTGACTCACCACATGCCATGTGAAAGAGTAACTCAACAGGATCTTGTGTGAAAAGATTCAGTGCAATCTTGTGTGAAACGATGAGTTTGCAAAAAGGTGACTCAGCACAGTGCTGTGTGAAAGGATGACTCAGCATGATGCTAGGCAGACAGGAAGCTTGTGAGGCTTCGAGCCTAAATGAGGTCTGGTGACACCCCTGTGCTGGCCCACAGGTCATCGGGACCTGCTCTTTTGACCTCCAGCCCCTCTGACTCTGTCCCCCCACTCTCCCAGGCTCCTCTTCAGTTCTGCGATCCCCATAGTGGAGCCCACCTGGCCGTCCGCAGCCAGCTGCCCCCGCCCCTGCACTGGCTGAGCCTCCCCTGCACTGCTGTCCCCCAGGCGGAGCCCCTGGCCCAGCCTCCACCTCCTCCCACAGGGTGTGAGCTCTGGGGGACAGGAGGGAGGATGGCTTGGCACAGCACACTCCCAAAGCTGCTGTGGGACCTGCAGACCACCCGCCGTGGGCGGGAGCTCAGCCGGGTGGATGGCCCTGTCCACCTCTGGCCACAGTAGGGACAAGCGGAGAAAGGAGCAAGGGAGCCGCGCAGTGAGGTGAAGTCTCAGCTAGAGAGGTCACACCGAGGTGTGACTGAGGCAGCAGGGACTGAGGGCAGCCCCCGGAGGCCTGCAGGCGAGCAGCTGAAGCCCTGCGGAGGGAGGAGGGAGCTGGGCGGCCGGGGGAGCACTCACATATGAAAGGTTTGACGGTGCTGTGGATGTGCTTGTGCTGCTTGAGGCCTGAGGACGTGGCGAATGTCTTCCCGCAGTCGGGGCAGGCGTGCGCCCGGGCGCCCACGTGCTGGGACCGGATGTGCCGCTGCAGGTTGCTGGGGTCCGTGAACACCTGCGGGGACAGCGCAAGTCCGCCTGCCGCCTCTGCCGCCCCACCTGGGGTCTGCGGGCCAACTGGGCTCTGCGGAGGCACGACCACAGAGGCCCCCCAGGCCGCAGCCCCGCGCAGAGGGTCTCAGGACCTTGAAGCGACCCGCGGGGCTGGGGGTGCCGACCCTGCCGGCCTCGACTGCCAGGCGCGCAGGGACCCTGATCAGCATCCCGCCTTCTCGGAGCCTCCTGCCCCCTCACAGGACACGCACGGGCTTCTCCGGGCCCCCGTCCCCGTCCGCACAGGCGGCCGCTACCTTCACGCAGTTCTCGCACTCGAAGCGCTTGCCGCTGTCGTGGGACATCTGGTGGCGGATGAGGTTGGACTTCCAGTTGAAGGCCTTGGGGCACTGGTCACACTTGTACTCGCGCTCCTCCGTGTGGACGATCATGTGCTGATCCAAACTGTGCAGAGAGCCGGGTCACCGTGCGCCCGCCCGCGCCCGCACCCCACCCTGCTCACCCTGCTGGGGTCGCAGGCCTTTCCGCCGGACCCTGGCCACACTTCCCCGCTGCCCTCGGCACAGTCAGGTCCTTGAGGCTCGCCTTGGGGCTAAGAAAAAGGGGGCTCTGATGAGGTCCCAACAGAGCCGTGAGCCCCAGAGTGGGGCGAGGCCCACCCCGGGCCCAGGGGCCTTGAGCGTGGCGGGCAGGGCTGCCCTCTGCGGCCGGGAGGGGGGCGGGGGCGGGGGCGGCGCTGCGCTGCGCCTGGCTGGGCCGGGGCGCTAACTGTGCCTCTCGGGGACACCTGCTCTGCTGTCCCAGGTGTGACCGTTAATCTTCATGAGCAAAGCAGTAATGTATCACGGCCCTTAATTACGGGGCCAGCCATCCATTTAGATCAGAAACGCCTGCTTCTCAGGCGCGGCAGATTGTATCTTTTTCCCTGTTGTTAATTGTGATTTATGTGTTTATGTAAAGAAAACACGGGCCCTCTTGAGCGGTGCTAACCACCCAGGACCTTAGTGGGATTTTCCCAAATGCTTATTTTCCCATCATCTGTTCGGGGGAGCGTTTCCCGTCCCCAGGGGGGAGGGGGTGGCCAGTCACGCTCAGTCCCAGCATCCCACAGTGAGTAGCGGCCTGGCGGCTCTCACGGTTTCACCAGGCAGCCTCCAGGGCAGGGGCAGGGGCCCTGGTAACACATGCCCCAGCCTGGGATGCATGTGCTGTCTCCCCGGAGCCTGGAGGCTTGTCTTTCTTGGGGTCTCCAGGCCCCCCGAGTCCCCAGGCCAGCAGGGTGTGCCCCGGGCCACAGGGCTGGTCTGGCATCTGTGCCCAGGTCTGAGACAGACAGGCAGGTGCGGCTGGGAAGCAGAGGTGCTTGGGGTGCGAGAGCCCTGGGGGCCCCTCCTGCATGTCCCAGTCAGGTCACCCCAGGATTCCTGGGTGTGGGACCCCATCCTGTGGACCTTGTCACAGAGCTGGGCCTGCTGGCCTGCACGTTGTAGGGTCCCTTCTTTCCTGTCTGTCCCCTCACGATCAGCCCTGACTACATAACAGTGGGTCGGCCATGTCCCAACCAGGTGACGCGCGGCTCTTCCAGACTGGGGGCCCAGGCTAGCCCTGAAGTCAGAGCCGGGACACCTGTGCTCTGGCCCCACTGTAGGCCTGCTCTGGCCCCACTGCCAGAGCAGTGGGCCAGGACCCAGGCTGCGGTGCTGGAGAGGACCCTGTCTGCACCTGTGCCTGAAGGCCTGGGCTTGGCAGTACGGATGGGGCTGAGGTACAAGGGCCAACGTCTGCCCTGCTGAGGGTCCCTCTGTGTTCCCAGGGCTCACTGGGGAGGAGGGGGAACGGAGGAGGAGGGAGGAGGGAGGAGGATG